>OV121137.1:14464701-14687201 GCA_921294245.1 Brassicogethes aeneus
AAATGGATATTGTAAAATAATTCTTTTAGATTTAGACGATACTAGTAATGATGAAATCATTACCAAAAAAGATAAAGAATTTAAACAAAAAAAGTACAAATTGATTTTAACAAATAAAATGTCCCTTGCGGCCTTGAGTTTAGGGTGAATTCACCGTTTGCGTGAGTTCACCGTGAATTCACCGTTTATGTGCAGTGAATATACCGTCCATTTGTGACATTTGTAGACGGTAATTAAACGGTGAACTCACGCTGTTTTTGCGATAAATTCACGGTGATTTCACGGTTAATTCACGGTGATTTCACGGTAAATTCACGGTGAACTCAAGTTTGCAAAATCACCGCAAATTCACTGTCAAAGTACCGTAAATTTATCGTGAATTCACCGTAAAAGCGCTGTGAGTTTACTGTGAAAACACCGTAAATTGACTGTGAAAACACCGCAAATTCACGGTAATCTCATCGTAAATTACTGTACAGTACCACGTGGTAATGTAAATAATAAATTATTTTAATTGTTTGTAAATAGTTGTTTACTTTTTAATAAATAGTAATTTTGTTGCTAATAGACGGTATTAATAATTAAATATAAAATTAATAATAAATATTAAGATTTTTATTTATTTATAAACATTATTAAATAAATAATTTGTTTATACTTAAATATTGATGAAGCGCATTTATTTTACAAAAACTAAATTCACAAGTTCAACAGTAAAATTTAAAGGGTTTATAAATTTACCTGCCTACGACGACATTGAAAAGCCAAGTCCGTAGTGGTTCCATTTATAAAAGGAGGGATAGTATAATCTCCGTTGCGGCCTTGAGTTCACGGTTTATTCACCGTGAATTCACTGTGAATAACATTGAAACAAAATTAAACTTATAATAAGTATACCATGTTATACTATTAGTTTAATTTTATTTCAATGTTTTTTTCATGTATAACTTGACAAAATAAATTTTTGTAGTTATTATTATTTCTCTATATTTTTCTATTTACATTTTTAATATAATTTAGTATAAGGTCATTTTGAGGGGTGGTGAATCCAGTGCCGTGCTTAGATTTTGTTTAAAAAATCGCTAATATGAATTCTTAAAAATTAACCCTTAAAAACTGACAGTAGGCCTTGTATTTAGTAAAAATATGGCGTTTTTGCTTCAAAAATACAGTTTATCAAGATTTTACCTTTAAAACAAATCTGGTAAAAATCGCACGATAAATAAAGATTTTACAGGGGTTATGTAATAAAACATTTTTTTTTGCCATTATACCTGCAAGACCTATCATATACCAATACGTTCTTTTTTAAATCAAATAAATTATTTATTTCAAAGTACTTAATTTTT
The DNA here is from genome assembly GCA_921294245.1 of Brassicogethes aeneus. Lineage (NCBI taxonomy): Eukaryota > Metazoa > Arthropoda > Insecta > Coleoptera > Nitidulidae > Brassicogethes > Brassicogethes aeneus. The sequence goes on from OV121137.1 coordinate 14,466,051, forward strand.
ATTATTTTTAATATTTTGTCTTTTATAACAAAAATAATAATAATTATTAATATTACTAAATAATGTATGGCACATATACCATGAAGCAGTGGACAAAATAAATCTGATATATATCCCAGATACTAAAGATACTTTGCGACCTCCGAAAATCCGGCAACACTGTCGGAGGATACAAGGCTGTTTGTTTCTCCGAAATTATATATATATTCGGAGGTGACTTTGTATCTTGAGTATCTCCAGTTTGCGTAAAAAAATTGACATTTTAAAAAATTAAAAATTGCTTCCCCTCTTGTGGTGGCGTTAATATTTAAGGCTCCCCCCCGCAATATATGCAATCAAAATAAAAATCGTCCATTCCGCAGACCCGGAGGAGAGGTGGCCCTCTCAACTTAACGGAGGTCACAGCTGACCACTTATCTATATATATATATATATATATATATATTTATAAATATTAACCTTGATACCCATAGGATATTATACATATTGTAAATGTGAACAGAAAAATCAGATAATATCCCTTTTTCCATAAGATATGCTTCATTACTGTATAATAATGACATTCAAATGATTTTATTTTTTACAATAAAAAATTACAAAAAAACTAAATGTTTGAACAGAGTATTAAGTTAATATTGGTATTCATGTTCTTAAAGCATTTATTTTGTCTTTTGATTATCACAATAACTTGTGATGCAAAGGTAATTTTACTTTAATTTTTACGATTTTTATTAATATTAAATTTATGAAAAACTATATTTTAGATTAAAAAAGTTGCAATCATTGAGTCTGAAAACTCAATCTTTTGTTGGTGTGACCCCAAGTATGGAAGCCTGGCAGTGAATTTAAAAAAAAATTAATGGGGTACCACGTATGAATTTCAGCCTGAACATAAATAAGGATTGGCCTGGAAAACCTTTTGTTGAAAGTATCACCTATAAAAATTTATTTTTAAATATTAGTTATCGGGATATGTTTACCTATTTTAAAAAATCCAAATTCGACCTAATAATTGCTCCAGCACCTCAGGTTTTTGAGAAATCCTAAACCAAAAGTGTTTTCTTTTAGATAATGAATTTCAAGTATGGATTTATGATGAATTATTTCGTGATGTACCTACACAGTAAAAAAATTTGCCCGTGTAAATTTTTTAGTGTAGGGGTAAAAATAATAGAGTTGATTTGTAAGTGTAAAGCTAAGAACCCACTTGGCCCACGCCACGCTACGCCATGCTACTCGACGTCGACTGACGTGGGTTCACGTTTTCGAGTCACCGTACACATTAGTAATACGCTACGCCACGTCTTGTGACAAAAATAAAATAAAATTGATATATAAAATTATGAAATAATAATAAAATTGCTTTATATACTTATTAGTATTAGTATTGTTCGTTTTGGTAAAGAAAATGGAGTGTGCAAGTTCTTCATCATCTTCCCATTCCCATTCCCATTCTTCATCTGAAGAATGGGAATGTGAACTAGAGGAGTGTGCTGTTGCTATTATTATAAATAAAAAACAAAATTTCTTTAATGTTGATTGTACAGGAACTCATATGAACGCACTTTTTCAATAATTTGTTCATCCATGTTTAAAAACTGTTTACAGAACATGCGCACTCCGTGTGTAGGTGCATGGAGGGAGACAACACGCGTCCACACGTCTCTTCGAAATTCAAAACAATTTGATTTTCGAAACGTCGTTCGACGTCAGGTGGCATGGTGTAGGGTGGCATGGGACGAGTGAGTACGTATTGCATTGAAACCTGTGTTAAATTTCTGCATAACAAAACGTCGCGTAGCGTAGCGTAGCATAGGGTGGCGTGGCGTAGGCCAAATGGGTTTCCAGCATAAAAGTTACACTACAAAATACACTAGGTAGCATTTAGTGCGTATTAACTTTATTAAACACATTTAAAGAATATGAACATTATTCATTGGTACATTCACACTATTTACTATTAAAATAAATCAAAAGGGTATAAAAACTTAATGCGAGTGTTTATTACCTCTTAATGTGTTAAATAATGACAAAATGTACACTACAGTGCATGCCAATTTCTTTGTCTGTTATGATGTTAATAAGAGCTCTTTTTTCTTTACACTACTAGTGCACATTGTATCACAATTAAAGTTAAATTACACAAATAGTGGCAAAATATACTGAAAAACTGGTAATAACCGAAATGCCTTTTAAAAGGTTTGGTTGGTATCTATTTACATACGCAGTGCATATCCGGAGATACCGCGTTGTGGAAGTGTGGCATTTTTGTTCAGTTAGATTTTAATTACGGTGAATTCATAAGGGAACATTCTTATTTTTTTGTAAGTATTCTACTTCCTTTTTCTTTAAGCCTTAATACTCAATAAATACCAATATGTTAAAAGGATGTCCATACCCGACCTATATTATATATCAATAATTATAATTATAATTTACGGCAGTAGGTCGGGTACTTGTAACATTAATAATATAAATACATACACACTTGATTTACCTTTTATTTTCAAGCGTAATGGTTGTTATATTAACCTATACCTACATTTTTATTAATATTGGAAAATTGTACACGTGTGGTAAATCCCCGACATACAGCCGCCTGACGCCTCTCTACCAATGGGATCACCCATTTTTTATAACAGAAAAATGGATTACTTATGAATTCTCAAGATAATTCATTGCTTACAAGTTGACAGCTAGTAAAACATTGCATTGATCTAAAACTTTTACGTTTTAAGGAGCCATTTTGCTTAAGCCAGCCATACGACTCAAATATAAAATTATATTTTAAAAGGCACCGATTTTCATAATTGTCATAGATTTTTGTTCCAAATAAATGTTTCTCTTTATTTACCTTTTCGTTTTATTCACTACCACCAATAGGTTTTACTCAAATAATAGTGTTAATTTACACTAAAAGAGTAAAAGTACCTTTCTAAAATTATAACTTTTTCAAAGTAGTGTTAATTTACACTGAACTAAAGTGGGATTTTACCTAGGAAGTGTAGAAGTAGGTACACGATTTAAGTGTTAAATTATACTTGCTTACTTGGGGAAAATTACACTATAATTGTAGTGTTATAAAACAACACTATTTAGTGTGGACCTGTGTGAACTCTAATTAGTGTTGATTTTTTTTACTGTGTAACAAACAAAACGCGTTTTTTTTACTTTTTGTTTAGAATTTCTCAAAAGGTTGACATGATGGAGCAAACTAATGAAATGCATATCTTAGGTTGGTTTCGATGTTTACAAATGGTCAGATAACCAATTCAAAGCAACTGGAATATCAGCGACCAGGAATTTTTGTGACATGTTGGAAGCAAAAGCGAACTTGTTTTTTTCTACAAGACGTTCCTGCCTTTGCAAATGCCCGAATGACCTGTCCATTACAAAAAGTAAGTGAAGCCTGAAAAAATAAAATTTAAATATTAATAATTCCAAAAAACAGTTAATGTCACATTATTAAAATTTGCTCAAGATTGCTTCGAAAAATAAGAAGATTTAGATAGGTATGCTAAGTTATTTTGATTCAAAATGAATTCATGATTGGTTAGTTTAAAATAAATAAATAAAATTTAATTTTTTATTTTTAGGGGCCTCATAATATAGTAAACATGGCTACCCAATTAGCCGTACCGATTCCGTTCCCAAATACTCTTAGTAGGTATGGCGGCACCTAAGACCACCGCCCATCGGTCCGACCCTGGAAAATTTGAGGCCCCAAAAACGCTTCGAATTTTAGGGGACCCCTTCGAATTTTAGGGTGCCCCGGGGGCCCCTCAGTCCTTTGGACGGACTCGGAATTTCGCCCCCCATGGGGGTCCCTTTTAGGGTGCCCCGGGGCCCTCAGTCCTTCGGACGGACCCATCGCCGAAAATCATGGGGGCTCTATCTAAAATATCGGTCGTCTGAATAATAGATACCCAGTGGCCACACCGCTGAGCTCCAATGTTATCAGCTGACCTTGCGTAACATTGCATCATTTTATCCAACTGTTTTGGGGGTACGCGTAATAATAAAAATAACAACGCCAAAAATGCCATAAGATCGCCAAAGGTCAAATTCACCTTTTCCCACCAAAGGTCGCCGTCAGTTGGCCGCTATCAGCCTCAGGGATTGAACCCGAGACCCTCTGCACCAGAGTCGGAAGCGCTACCTGCTGAGCTACCGTTCGGAATTGATAACAGGCGCCTAGAGATGCTATAAAAAATGATCGGCCAGCACGTCATTAGAGGATATTAGATATATTTAAAATTTATAAAAAGAGATAAAACACTTATATTAGAAAAACCAAGAAAATAATTAACATAAAATACTGTTTAAAATTGTTATTAAACTTTTGCGGTGCGCGTAATAATAAAAATAACAACGCGGTGCCACAAGATGATGACTCATCGCTAAAGGTATTATCAACTTTTAAAACAAATTTATTGCAATTAAATTAAAAGCTGAAAAATCAAGGCCAAATTGTGGTAACCCATTGTGTTGTCAGAAAATAAATATAACAAATATGATTATTTTCCGAAAAACAATGAAAAGTTTTTCTCAGTTTTGGTATGGTGCCTCATCTCTGATAAGGCGTTCAAGGCCAAATTGTGGTATTGTCACCTTGAACGCCTATTTTAAGGTTACCCGAAAAACAATTAAAACCGTAAACTGCACTTCCTGTAAATTTAATTTAAATTAATTAGGTCGATTTTAAAAATGTTTAATATGGTTGTTTAGCTATTATAAAAGATTTTCATCGTTATCGAAAGGGATTTGATAAATGTATAAATATGTGGATTAGTTAGGTAGAATTTAATTATAGCTGTTATTATAAAAGATTAAACAATGTCAGAAAATAAATATTATTTTAAGTAGGTAAATATTAATTGCAATAAAAAATTGATGTATGAAATATAATTTACTTTTGCGGTTAATGCACGAACAAACAAAAAGAATTTGTAATATAAATTGGCGGTTAAATAAATTAAAATAGTATCGTATTTTTATCGCTTTTGCGGTCAAATGCATTGAAAGACGAACACTTTTAACACAGGGATATAGCCGACCCAGGGGCCTTTTTTGGTTTTCGAAATTGTCGGACGGAAGACTGAACGTTATCGCAGGTATAAAAAGTAGCGAGAACACCCACAAGTTATCAGTCGTTATCCGTCGTCTCAAATTGATAACTGCTTTTTATCGCTCAGATAATTTAAAAATGGAAAAATTTATTATTGTTAAAGATTTTTCAAAAAATGTTCGACGCTTCAATCTTCAAGGTCGTACACTGGAGTTTAAGTTGCGAGACCCACCTTCAAGGGAGGAACCTGTGGCATGGGTGAAAAATGCCATTGGTGATGTCATCAAGAAAGCCACAGAAAATCTTTTACCGAAGGATCAAGTAGCTTTTAATTTTGGCTGTAAAGACTTGTCTAGGGGCCAAGGGTGGGTGCGTTTTCAACCAGCAGACATTGTTACACTAGAGGATGTTTGGGGTGTTATCTCCAGCATCTACCAATCCAACTCCATGGGCCTAAATACTGAAACATTCTGTTTGGGGGTTACTTCCGTCAGGATACCTGTGGGAAAAGGGAGAGGGAAAAACTACAACACTTTTGATGAAGAGTGCGCCAAGCGTCAGGGGATAATCGCTATTAAAAATAATGACAATTTATGTCTACCTCGAGCTCTTGTCGTGGCCATGGCTTACGTAGACAAAGACCCTGACTATGTTAAAGTGCGCAGGGATATTGGAAAAGTGCAGACTGTGAGAGCCCATCAATTGATAGAAAAAGCAAATGTAAGAATACCTGAAGAGGGGGCTGGTATTCCCGAGCTCCATCAACTCCAACAGTATTTAACAGGCTATAGGATAGTAGTTTACAAATACGGCTGTAAAGGCCGCGACATAATTTTTTCAGGGGCCAAGGAGGAGAAAAATTTAAATTTAATTCACCACCAAGGGCATTATAATGTTGTTACATCGTTAACAGCCGCCTTCTGCTGCGACTATTATTGCGAGGAATGCCATGTTCCGCATGACCACAAAAACAAGCACAGATGTTCCAAATCTTGTCCGGCATGCCAGAGGTCTCCACCATGTAAAGTAGGGATTAAGGTTAAATGTGCTGACTGCCTTCGTACATTTAAAAACCAATCATGTTATGATAACCATATAGAAGTTGGTACAGAGGGCTCTCTTTGCCAACAAGTTCGACTCTGCCCCATCTGCCTAAAAACCATAAAGGCCCAACGAAAGCACACATGCGGGGAGATTTTCTGTAAAATTTGCCAAAAACACCAGCCACAAGGGCATTTGTGCTTCATGCAGACAGATACAGGAAAGCCAAAAACAAAGGATGTACTTTTTGTTTTCTACGACCTGGAGACTAGACAGGAAAAACTCAACGGTGACGACCTGGAACACGAGCCGAATTTGTGTGTTTTCAAACAATGCTGCGATGTGTGCATAAAAATATCAGATATAATTTGCAAAAAATGCGGAGTAAGATTGCAAAAACTCCTCAAAGAGAACCCCATTGCCACCTTTATGAATTACCTTTTAGAAATTAGAAAAAAATTCAAAGAAGTTGTTGTGCTGGCGCACAACGGTCAGGCTTTCGACCATCAATTTATTCTAAGCCACATACTGAAGAAAACTGACCTAACCCCAGAGTTAATTATGAGAGGAACCAAAATTATATTGATGCAACTACAAAACATCAAATTTTTGGATTCCCTTAATTATTTTCCCATGCCTCTCTCAGCTCTCCCTAAAGCATTTGGATTAAAGGAACTAAAGAAGGGATATTTTCCCCATTTATTTAACACCTTGGAAAACCAATCGTATGTCGGGCCCCTACCCCAGGTCGAATATTACAGCCCTGACACGATGAAACCAGAGGCACGAGAGGAATTTTTAAAATGGTATGAGGATCATAAGTGCGACCAGTTTGATTTTCAAAAAGAGTTCATCGATTACTGCGTTTCCGATGTAGAAATTCTAACAGGGGCCTGTCTAAAATTTCGAGAACAGATGATAACAACCACCAATGTTTGCCCCTTTACCAACGCCTGCACCATTGCCTCAGCCTGCAATAAAGTGTTTAGGAGAAATTTTCTTAAGCCAAACACAATTGGTATTATTCCTAAGGGTGGTTATAGAATGACTGACAACCAGTCTATGATAGCGCTGAAATGGCTGGTATGGGAAGAAAATCAGAGGAAAATCACCATACAACATGCAGGCAGAGGGCAAGAGGCAATTTTATCCGGGTTAAAGGTTGATGGATTTTGCGAAAACCAAGTTTTCGAGTTTCAAGGATGCTATTATCACGGATGCCCCAGATGTTTTAAGCACCAGCGCGACGAGCCTCTATCAGATGATCCTACAGAATCAATGAATTTCCGGTACGAATCCACAGTGGCAAAAATCGAGAGACTTAAAGCAGCAGGGTATGACGTCATTGAAAAATGGGAGTGTGATTTCCGACGGGAAATGCGCGAGAACACCGAAATATTAAAATATGTCGAAAATAATCCGATATTATCCCATTCGCCTCTAAACCCGCGAGATGCTTTTTACGGGGGTCGTACAGGAAATTGCAGGACATATTACAAGACCAAAGGGGCTGAAAAAATTAAATACCTGGATGTTTGCTCCCTTTACCCTTGGGTATGTAAATACGGCAAGTACCCTGTTGGTCACCCAGAAGTTTTTGTTGGCGATCAATGCAAATCTATAAATTTGCAGGAAACAGACGGAATAATAAAATGCACTGTTTTACCACCACGAAATTTGTATCACCCTGTTTTACCAACAAAAATGAACAATAAATTGATGTTTGTTCTCTGTCGTACCTGTGGACAAAACCTAAGCCAAGAGGAATGCCAACATACCGAAGAAGACCGCGCGCTATCGGGTACCTGGGTAATTGATGAGGTGTTAAAAGCTCTAGAAAAGGGGTATGAAATATTGAAGATCGATGAAGTGTGGAAATACAGGGTGGAACAGTACGATATTGATCAAAAAACCGGGGGCTTATTCGTTGAAATGATGAATAAGTTTATTAAAATTAAGCAAGAGTCTTCAGGGTGGCCTGGAAATAGTGCAACCGATGAGCAAAAGAGCAAGTACATCGAAGAATTTTTCAATCGCGAGGGCATTAAACTAGAATTCGATGCAATTTTAAATAACCCCGGGCTTAGATGTTTGGCCAAGCTTATGCTAAACAGTTTCTGGGGGAAACTGGGGCAGCAAGAAAATCAACCAAAGACTAGGATTGTGAATAACCCCGAAGAGTTCTTTAATATGATGACTAATCCATCCATATACATGAATTCTGTTTTACCAATCAGCGAAGACTCTTTGGTGGTTAATTACTCGTTTAAAGAGGAAAGTTACGAACCCATATCCACGGTAAATGTTTGTCTGGCAGCGTATACCACGGCTCAAGCACGACTTAAACTCTATAGTTATTTGGAAGAGTTGGGCGACAGGGTGTTGTATTACGACACCGACTCCATTATCTTTACTCATATGGATATGGAGTTTGAACCCTCAACAGGTCATTTTATCGGAGATATGACAGATGAATTAGAGTCTTATGGTCCAGGGAGCTACATTAAAGAATTTGTTAGCGGTGGTCCAAAAAACTACGCCTACAAAGTTTACTCCACTGCCGAAAAAGAAGAAAAGGTGGTGTGTAAAGTCAAGGGAATCTGTCTAAATTATAACGCGTCGCTACTAGTAAACTTTGACTCCATAAAGGAAATGATTTTAACTGATTCCGAACCAGTTAAAATCGTAACAAAAGCCATTAGACGAACAAAAGAGCATGAGGTGGTAACAAGGGAGGAAACTAAGATATATCGGCCAAACTCTCTGAAAAGAAAATTTTATGCAGATCATTCCTCTCAGCCATACGGTTTTAAACGCACGAGGGATGATCTTTAAAATATATGTAGTTTTATAAGATTTTTGTATTATAGATATTTTATGTGATAAATTATTAATAAATTATAATTTATATCAATAAAGATTTCTAAATTCTAATAAATATTTTTATTATTATATTTCCCTAAAGAAAATAGTGATGACATCATTAGAGGATATTGCGTAATACAATAATACTCTATTATTGTCTATCTAAAACACCCCAAACTTTTACAACATTTATACTCTAGGTAATCAGACAAATTATAAGGTTCTATGTTAATTAGGCGGTCAAAAACATGTTTTTATAACTAGACATTTTTGGTGATCATTTGAATATTCCTAGGTAAATTATTAAAAATGACAATACAAGAATAATAATAACAGCCTTTTTCTTGAGCCGTAAGGCGTTGAATAGGATATCTTAATACTTTATTAGATAAGAGAGAAAGATATACAATATTAGATACGAACTGAAAAATTATATATTTATTAGATAAGAGAGTAAGATATACAATATTTTATCTCGTTCCAATAATTTCATAACCCTAAATTAGGTAGTTCTGTTTTCCAAAAAACGCGATAATTAATTTTATTTAAATATTAAAATCGAGTAACTATAATAAGCGCATGCGCACCATGGTTGATTTTGCGCTAAAAATATTCAATTAAGATTATTTCAAAATATAGAACACACGCCTATAAAGTGTATATTTTCAATAACTGCAAAACAAAGAATTATCTAAAAATCATTAAAATAAAAAATTTCGAGCCCAAATGCCGCTTAATATTCTACAAAAAGCCGAACAATTTAAGAAAGATTTACAATATAAATTTTACCGATAGCCCACCGGATATTCCACAACGAATTGAAGTTGAAGTTTCCAAACTTTTGTTTTTAAATTCATATAAGCGGTGAGTAGTCAATGATATAAGTATATCAAAAGAACAATTTATAATAAATTTTATGTTATGTGGTGAGTGTGTGTGCTAGTGTACTGTATATACCTAACCCCTTAAATGACAACGGCCCACTTTGTATGTTCGGTCTCACAGATGTAGGGGTTGGTACTCCCCCTTCGTAAAGGGTACCGGCGTACACCTTAATGGTCGGTTCTTTAATAGCCAGCAGGCAACAACAACGTACACTGTATATACCTAACCCTTAAATGACAACGGCCCACTTTGCAAGTTCGGTCTCACGGATGCCAGGGTTGGTACTTCCCCTTCGTAAGGGTACCGGCGTGTACGGAAGTCGACCGCCTAAAACACACATCTAGCAGAAATTATGGCAGCACTCATCCAGCTCCAAAGAAGGTCAACGATAAAAAGAAAGCTCGAGTCGAGCTGCTCGACTGGCGATAAAAATAATTTATTATTTTTACCCCCTCCCCACTACCTGCTAAATACTAATAAGAGGTTCGCGACGTCATGATGCAATATTGCGCAAAATTATTACAGCTTTATAAGCAACGCAGTAAAATCATCTACCACATTTACTAACAATTTTAAAAGAAAAATAACTCGGCTCGCAATAAAAATTGTAATAATATAAATATTTAATAACGCCTACCTAACATAATGAATCCTTTATAATAAATCATTTAAAATTATTAAAAATATTATATAATAATATTGTAAAATTATTTTAAAAATACTGATAAGAAGGTGTGACGTCAGCGGTCTGCGGTTAATACTACGTACAATTATTTATAAGTTATAAAAATAAAAAAACTCTTCAACATACGAAATCCTTAAAATTATTGTAAAACGAGCCTAAAATTACTGTAAAACTAAAAACTAATAAGTAGTGTGCCATGTTTAAATATATTAGTTTAGCCTAAAATAAAGGCATAACCAAATTGATATATAAATTATTAATTAAAATTTGTTGATAGGTTGATTATAACGACTGCCAGGGCATTAACTTCAGTTAAAAATTACATACTAAAAGTAAAAGGTATAAATTATTCATTGATCAATCGTCAAAAATATTAGTAAGTGTTTGTAAAAAAATTTTGTTTGTGGGGATTTTAACATAAATAATTTGGTGAAAAGTACTAACTTGACAATTTTACTGGATTTAGTTGGGGTATTTAATCTTATATCATTGTTTGAGGAAGAAACTAAAGTTTGGTAATGGTTAATGGTAAGAAATTTGGGTCAGGTATTGATTTTGTATTATAAAACATTAATAAATGTAGTCTTAGCTGCATCCATTGGATTCCAAATTGGAATTTCCAATCATTTGGCCATTGAGTCTTTAGAAAACAGTTTCCGGAACTAAATAGGAAATACAAAACGGAAAAGCGCCTTTTGGATAAAGAGATAAACTATTTAAAATGAACCATACAAGGAATAAGATTCAATACTCAAAAAATCCCTCCAAAACACTGTGGTCAATGGATAACAATAAAAATTATACAAAAACAAGCAAACAAATTATTTTAAACATAAACAATAAGCTAGTGTAAAACCAAAAAGAAGTTGCTGCTTACTTTGGGGCCTCAAATTTTCTTCTGTGGTGAAGGTAAAACTTAGTGATTATTTTAATGACAATTTATCCAACGTCTGTACTTTGCCTGAGGAGACTTGTAAAAGTATTTTTATTTTTCCTTTTACAGAACACGAAGTTTACACAACTATTATGAGTATCTACGGGGGATATGATGACTTGGATATAATTCTGTTTAAAAAACTGCTGAAATTGTGTCTCCTGCGTTTGCACAATTATTAAATCACTCGATGTACTATCTTGGTAGTTTTCCAGAAAAACTCAAATTATCTGTAATGACCCCTGTGCCTAAATCAGGACACCAACAAAATATTGAAAACTTCAGACCAATTTCACTTCTTAGCTCTATATCAAATATATTGGAAAAACTTGTTGCAAAAGCGACTTTCAACAGAGACAGTCACTACAGAATTCACACAACATATAAATAAAAAAAATAGATGAAAGTAATATAGTAGTAGGAATATTTTTTGACTTGTCTAGAGCATTCGATACTGTATCCCGATTTTTTGTCTAATAAACTATATAACCCTGGTATACGGGGAAACAAAAACAAATCTGTGGGTAAAAGGCATAAGGGGATAAGTCAAAACAATCAATTTTTTAGTAGTGCCTTAAACGTGTTCGCATTAATTTAGGAAATACATTTATGGTTAGCGGGTATATCCTTTTGCCAGCACATGTCATATGCTAGCAAAAAGGTATGCTCGCTAACCATAAATATATTTTCTGAATTAATACGAACACATTTAAGTCTCTACCGAAAAATTGCTTCTTTTGACTTATCCCCTTATGCCTTTTACCCACAGAAATGGCTGCTATCGTATATGTTCAATAGACAATATATATTAATTATTATTAATTTATCTTTTTGACCTGTCATATTTGCCATTTTCTGTTGTAATTCTGTGATTAATAAATTATTATTATTAATTAAGATAAATAATATTAAATAAATAACTTACTTTGTATGGTTATATGAAATATCACACCACAGAAAAAGTTTTAGTTGTACTGATATTATTTACGATTTTGTTTTTAATTGTGAATGCGTGTATAAGTAAAACTTTTGATTCTTTTTGTTTTAGTTATTATTATTCTACCCCAACTGCGATTTCTTTAATAGCAAAAAAGTAATATTTAATATTGAAAATATTTTAATTAGACTTTGAGATTGTAAAATAAAAACCGAAAAGACTTGGCTGAAAAGGTACAGGAAGTTTTAATGATTATTATTATAAAATAAAAACAAATTTCTTTTTTATATTATTTATTTGCCTGATAATATTTTAAATTACATTTTTCTATAAGGTTATTATTCAATATATCCAGTTCGTTTAAGCTCAGCAATTATTTCTTGAAATTCCCGATCTTCTTCATGTATCTGTTTTAAATGCATAACAAGCATGTTTGGATTAGTCCAATAGTCCAAGAATATTGTATCTTGGTGTAGTAATGTTTTTGATATTTTCATGGGATTTATTATTGTTTTTAGTAGTACAATCTAGGCCGTGCTTTCTTGACGTAATGTTTCCAAACCTTCCACGTTTCTTTTAAAAAGATTATGATAATAACTAAAATTTAAATTATTTAACATTTCAAGTTTTTTAAAATTTTAAACGCTTAACAAGCATGTTTGGATCAGTCCAATTATGAAGAATATTGTATCTAGGTGTAGTAATGTTTTTGATATTTTCATGGGATTCACTATTGTTTTTAGTAGTAGAATCTAGGCCCTGCTTTCTTGACGTAATGTTTCCATACCTTTCACGTTTCTTTTTAAATAGAGGTTTAATGACTGTATTAAATTTTTCTTTACACGCTTTAGCCCTCAAACGGCCCACAGAATCTCTGTGAACCCCTGTCATCTGTAATATCTGTTTGTATATTTGCGCATCATTCACACTAAAACTTCCGGGATTTTTACAAAATAGCAGTTGTCGTAGACCTTCACTACTATTAAATTTTTTCTCGCCCACAACTATATGGTTATCATCAAAATTTAGAGGTGTATTACCCAGCAACCACAGACCATTTTTTAATTCAGGGCCGTAAGCAGTATCTGTGTTATTGCAGGAGTATAGGCTTACACCATTTGATGTTTTCGTGTATTGTGAGGCAGCTACGGCTACAGCGGCTTGGTCTTGAGGATCAGAGTGTTTTTCATTGGACGATTGTACAATTTGTTTCAGCGGTTCTGTAATAGGCTTGAATAAGTTTTCCAGTCGCTTTTTATTATCATCTTCCATTCTCTTCAGCTCATTATACTTTTGTCTAACAGCTTTTCCAAGTTCAGAAATACGATGTTTACTGAACGACATGTTGTAAGCTGATGGATGTAAGAGCCTTATGTAGTTCTATTTAAAAAGATGTACAGCACATGTACATGTGTGGTACATGTGTGGTACATGTGGTGTACATGTGTGGTACATGCGGTGTACATGTGTGGTACATGTGTGGTACATGTGGTGTACATGTGTGGTACATGTGTGGTACATGTGTGGTACATGTGTGGTACATGTGTGGTACATGTGGTGTACATGTGTGGTACATGTGTGGTACATGTGTGGTACATGTGGTGTACATGCGGTGTACATGTGTGGTACATGTGTGGTACATGTGGTGTACATGTGTGGTACATGTGTGGTACATGTGTGGTACATGTGTGGTACATGTGTGGTACATGTGTGGTACATGTGGTGTACATGTGTGGTACATGTGTGGTACATGTGTGGTACATGTGGTGTACATGTGTGGTACATGTGTGGTACATGTGTGGTACATGTGGTTTACATGTGTGGTACATGTGGTGTACATGTGTGGTACATGTGGTGTACATGTGTGGTACATGTGTGGTACATGTGTGGTACATGTGTGGTACATGTGGTGTACATGTGTGGTACATGTGTGGTACATGTGGTGTACATGTGTGGTACATGTGTGGTACATGTGTGGTACATGTGTGGTACATGTGGTTTACATGTGTGGTACATGTGGTGTACATGTGTGGTACATCACATGTACATGTCTTGTACATGTGATGTATGTATCTTGCACATGTCTTATATGTGTATTGTTTATGTCTTGTATACATCAAGCGATATGTTTAAAAGAAAACTTGTAGCTAAATGAGTAACCTTTTCCTTTAGTTCTAAACCTTAATGATTTAAATTTAATTTGATAAGGGTTATTTAAATCACAACAATTTATCGTAAAATAATTTAATATATTTAAATTATTGTATTTACAATTTCTTTTTACACTTAAGGATTTTATTTCTTTGTATGATTTTAACACATATTTTGATTTATTTAAATAAATTTTATAATTTATTATAATAACGAAATAATATTGTATAATATTAAGCAATATCCTCTAATGATGTCATCACTATTTTCTTTATTTATTTAGCTAAATGAGTAACCTTTTCCTTTAGTTCTAAACCTTAATGATTTAAATTTAATTTGATAAGGGTTATTTAAATCACAACAATTTATCGTAAAATAATTTTATATAATTTAATATATTTAAATTATTGTATTTACAATTTCTTTTTACACTTAAGGATTTTATTTCTTTGTATGATTTTAACACATATTTTGATTTATGTAAATAAATTTTATAATTTATTATAATAACGAAATAATATTGTATAATATTAAGCAATACCCTCTAATGATGTCATCACTATTTTCTTTAGATAAGGGTTTAAGAATTTCAATTATAATTAGGTTAATAGTTTTTATAGGAGTTTTTTATTTATTTGTAATTGTAAAAATATAACAAAATGTGTATTATTTACTCGATTCTGTATTACAACTAAAAGCTGTAAACTCGTTTCGACCCATGATATGATTAATCAACTGTAGTGCATACCACCCTGTATATGGTGCTACAATTACCTTAAGCCTATTGAATACATGTAAATAAATAAATTAGTTTTGACTTACATCGGCCAACGCCCAATTTCTAAAGTGTTATTTCCACGCATGAGTTCTTGATGATTTTTCTTAAACGAGTCTAAGGAAGATGTCCAATCCCTTTATTCTAGTGTAAAGTGATTGTTACTAAGTTTGATTACCAATATCCTTCTTCTCCAGAGTAATTTGTGTGGGGTTGTCCTTCTGGGGTAAATTTCTGTTGACTGTTCTAAAATTATAAAAATAAGTATTTTACCAAACGTGTAAACAAAACTAATAGACTAATAGATTAAACAAACATTTTTCTCAACAAATCTTACCAGGTTCTGCTGTAGTTTCATGTCCCTTTACATTTTTGTCGAAATCCGGTCTGAGAATATATTTAATAAAAACATTTCGTAATTCTGATAATTTTCCTAAAATTTTAAAAGTATTTTACTAAATGGGTATGCAAATCACGTTGAATGTGAACTAAATAATATTTTATTTTTAAACACCTAAAGCAATATTAAAAATCTAAATAATAAGGAAACAATATTTTAATTATATTTTTTTCAATGTTTATAAATAAAATTACTATACTCGGCATATTTATTAACATAAGAGAAAAATATTTTAATTATATTTTAAACTGCCTGGACAATTTTTAGGAATATAATATTATAAAAACAAGATTTTATCTCTGTTTTTAACTACTAAACAATTTTAAGAATTTAGAGAAAGTATACTTATTATATTTATAACTGTTTTATTGCACCAGAAATTCATTTTTTAAAACACCCCAAGCAATATTAAAAATCTAAATAATAAGGAAACAATATTTTAATTATATTTTTTTTTCAATGTTTATAATTAAAATTACTATCCTTAGCATATTTATTTACATTAGAGAAAATTATTTTAATTGTATTTTATCTCTTTAATTCTTTAAGCTACCTGGACAATTTTTAGGAATAAAATATTATAAAAACAAGATTTTATCTCAGTTTTTACTAATAAACAATTGTAGGAGTTTGGAAAAAGTATACTTGTTATATTTTATCTCTGTTTTTACTAATAAACAATTGTAGGAGTTTGGAGAAAGTATACTTGTTATATTTTATCTCTGTTTTTAACTACAAGACAATTTTAAGAATTTAGAGAAACAATATTTTAATTATATTTTATCTCTGTTTTATTGCATGAGAATTTCTAAATTAATTTAAAAATAAGCTCAAGTAATAAAAAACTGTTAGGATGTAGAATAATAGCTTTTGTTACTCTTTACTATTAAATAAATGGTTGTTTGGATGATAATTACTAAAAATAAAAATTACTTACCCAATATATGCACACACACACACGCACACACAATAAAAACTCAGTCTATAGGGAAAAACAATTCAAAGGTCAAATTACACAATAAAAAACAAAAATAGGCACAACCGTTTAGGGAGAAAAAATCGAAATGTAAATTATTTCTTTCTGTTTTACTATTTATATCTAACCACTACCATTGCGTTATTATATTACATATTTTTTGCTTATTAAGCGGAAGCCTCATTTCCGTTTCAAATTCTATATAAAACCGCAAAGTTTGATATCAATATTGTATTGTAATATTTTTTATTTGAAAATCTTTAAATTATATTAATTAAATAAAAAATGAATATGTGTTATTTATTCAAATAAATATTTTAAAAATTCTCTCGGAAAAATAAAATTAATTTAGTGTGAGATATTTAAAATTTGCAATTATTTCATAGTTTTACATACATTACTTTGGGAAATAGTTTTTTCAGCGCGCACCGCAAAAGTTTAATAACAATTTTAAACAGTATTTTATATTAATTATTTTATAGTTTTTATACATTAGTTAAATTTAAATAATTAATAATTATTTAAATATAGCTTTTATCTCTTTTTATAAATTTTAAATATATCTAATATCCTCTAATGACGTGCTGGCCGATCATTTTTTATAGCATCTCTAGGCGCCTGTTATCAATTCCGAACGGTAGCTCAGCAGGTAGCGCTTCCGACTCTGGTGCAGAGGGTCTCGGGTTCAATCCCTGAGGCTGATAGCGGCCAACTGACGGCGACCTTGGTGGGAAAAGGTGAATTTGACCTTTGGCGATCTTATGGCATTTTTGGCGTTGTTATTTTTAAACAATTATTATTACGCGTACCCCCAAAACAGTTGGATAGGCGATAAAATGATGCAATGTTACGCAAGGTCAGCTCGCGGTTTAAACATTGGAGCTCAGCGGTGTGGCCACTGGGTATCTATTATTCAGAAGACCGATATTTTAGATAGGCCTGGGGCCCCCATGATTTTCGGCGATGGGTCCGTCCGAAGGACTGAGGGCCCCGGGGCACCCTAAAAGGGACCCCCATGGGGGGCGAAATTCCGAGTCCGTCCAAAGGACTGAGGGGCCCCCGGGGCACCCTAAAATTCGAAGGGGTCCCCTAAAATTCGAAGCGTTTTTGGGGCCTCAAATTTTCCAGGGTCGGACCGATGGGCGGTGGTCTTAGGTGCCGCCATACCTACTACTCTTTCAAAGACAGTCATTAGATTTATGCACGATAAACATGTTTGGCTTAATTTTACTGCTATAGCCAGAGTTCAAGATAAAATTTCCAATTAATAAATAGTTTTTTTTAAATGAGCATTTAGTTTATTTTAGAGAAAAAGAAAATTAGGTGAAATAATAAAGGTGATGCAATAAAGGATACTTACATGTAGTTACGCCACTGGATGCACCCAGTGGCGTAACTATAGAAATGGGGGCCTCAGACGGATTTTCACTAGGGGGCCCTTACCAGAAATTTTGTTTGAATCACTAAACTTTTCCAAAATTGTAAATGTAAAATCGAAAATTTCTTATTTTAGATTGAAAATTTTTATTTTTTCATTTCTGAATTTCTATTTTTGACTAAGAATTTCATATTCAAAATTTCAGACTTTCGATGTGAAGTATTCGATTTCGAGTTTATGATTCTAGATTTGTAATTTTAAATTCACAATTAACCTAGGTTTATTTAAAATATTTTATCCAAATTTTGAGTTCAGAAATTTGAAAAAAAAAGAACACAATAGAAATATCCCTGATAGCACACTTTATTCTAAGAATGCTTTTTAAACCTTCCAGTAAGAATATTCTTAGGATTTCTTCTAAAGAACATGCTTAAAAGACATAAAGCATGATCCTAAGAATATTCTTACTGGCCTATAGGAAGGTTCTTAGAAGGTGCAAAGTTTTAGTGTTAAAACTTAGTCTACTCTAAACATATGCTTAGAATGTTAAGAAAGAAATTGCCATAGAAAGTTCATTTAGGAATATTCCTATATTTAGTTCAGTTACCTATATAATAGTAAAATATACCATAAACTACGTATAAATTTATACCTTAAGGTATTTACCTACACTTAACACAGTGGGCCTGAACTTAAAAAAGGTTGCATGAAAATGACACCAAAATCGGGCTTCGGATCTTTAAAGATTTACATTAAGGGAGTTGAGATCGAGTGAAAACAAAATCGCATTAGATCCTCAATGAATATAACAGCCAATTGTTTGTGGCGTTCATATTGGTCTAGAAAAACTCAAATTACAGTTGCAAATAAACTTTAATATGTTTTAATTATTAAATGACAAAAATAAATTAATTTTAAATATGTCGAGATGAAAATTCAACCACCGCTTTTTTAAGCCGGTCTAGATAGTTAGGATCTTCTATGGAATTCATTTTATGTCGTTCCCAATACTTCAAAAACTCACGGTGAACCGATTCTCCTGCCTGTTCAGACCAAAGACCCAAACCAAAACCACCAGGTAATATCCTTTTTCAAAAAATGCAGCGAATGCTGTATATGTTCCAGACAAACGTGAATTTTCAAGCTCTCGGATACGCCCACAGCCTCAAACGCTTTCCGAAAAGCTTTAATCCGCTCATCAATTTCAAGAGAGGCAATGTTGGTAGAAAATGAGCTTTCGACGACTTTATTCATTGCTTTGAACGCCGACACGTATTTCATAATTCCAAATACACCTAGGTGCTACTTCACCATACATTTCTGGATCCAAGAGCATATCTGCTTATTTTAGTAGCTTACGGCATGCATTCCCTTCGAAAGTTTCGCCTTGATAGTTCTTTGCAACCAATTTTAGTTTCTTTGGCCACTTAAGAGCCCGATCGCGACCTAATAATGACGTAGACTTCATCATCCTCTGGAAACAAAGGGGGTTTATTGTGCTATGGCAATCTCTGGCAAAAATTTTATTTTTTCCAAATGATCGAAATTTCTCGTAGCTATTTCTTAAGTCTCCATAGGTTTTCAACTTTAAACATTTCGCTGATGTTTCTGGAACACAAGCATCATTACTTTCTCTATAGCTTTCAGAAGAAAAACATATT
This sequence comes from Brassicogethes aeneus, assembly GCA_921294245.1. NCBI lineage: Eukaryota > Metazoa > Arthropoda > Insecta > Coleoptera > Nitidulidae > Brassicogethes > Brassicogethes aeneus. The sequence continues at coordinate 14,485,807 of OV121137.1, forward strand.
CCTGTATCTATTTTTTCAGTCTCAACGGGATGTTCCTCAATTCCTCTCAAGGTTCTTAAAGATATGAAACAGTACGGACAGGGATACGACGCTGTTGCCGTTAGCTGACCATTGACTATTAAAATAATTTTAAAATCTGCAACGAATTGGAAGGAAACATTATTAATTTTAGTCAATTTAAAAAGCAAATCCATGTTTTCATATGTCTCTTTTATCTGTGGCACAATACACAGCATTATTAATCTGTGCACACCAGTCAATTTTGTTTCCCTGTTTACGCTTGTGTAAAGAGTTTTCTCCTTTTTTTATATATATAGATACGGTTTTTTGAGTACCGGGGATAGACGCAGGATGAATTGTTCTAGTAGAAAATGCCGTAAAACAAAAATCGCAAAATTGTTGGTTACGGCGTTTTCATTAAGCACGGCAGTATTGTACATCTGAGTTCACATTCGAATACTTGACATAGTAAGACGTATCGTATCGTATCGAGACCTTTTAAAACACACAAGCCAAAACACACAAATAATTACTCATAAAGTTCAAATTAACTATAGTGTAGCAACTAAAGTGAGTAGAGACTACCCTACGGTCAAGGAAGTGTTAAGTGATAAGTGACAGCTTACTGGGCGGTCTAACCACCTGTCAATTGGACGTTCTTTACGAGACAAACAATAGAGGATAAAATAAACTTCTCTGAAATAGTTATTAATAGTAAATTTTTGATGAAATTAAGTTTGTACTCATTCTGAAGTATGCCGCGGGCGTACTTATTTTCTCCTAAACCTCTTAAATGTGTTTTATTTTTCGTTATAAAAAAATTGTGAGTAGATTTAACATGGATCACCCTGTAAATATTGCATCTTTTCTCACGGTTGACTGACTTGAAAATCGCGACCTTGTTTACGAATTTTTTTTATTTATTAGGATAATAATGCATAATTTATAAGATTTATTTAATAGGTGTCATAAGGTTTAACTCCACGTCTCTCATATAAATCTACCCATTTGGTGTAAGATTCTTCTTTGGGATTTTTCTTAACGGACAAATCAGTGTCTATATCCAAATATTGATAATTCTCTCTTTCCACTTTGGGCCAAGAAATGTTTTGAAACAAATCGTCTTCCTTTGGAGTAGGGTTCCTTAAAATGAAATAGAAATTCACAAAAACCTTCAAAAATATGTTGATTGATTGATAGCATCAATTTGATATAGACATATTGTTTATATATAAATATATATATAAAGAAAACTTGTAGCATGTACCATACCCAATAAACAATTTGTACTACTTATGGTAACGATAAATTATTTAAAGGTTATATAAGTGTGGTCAAATTATATAAGAGTTTAACAAAGTTTTATAATATCGCCATTTAGTTTACTAGTTTTATAATGGTCATATAAGGTTACTGTAAACTCTAGGTATATAATTAGGTTATATAATTGTTTCTACAAACATTTTATATAACCTTAAGTAACCGTTACCAGTAGGTTTATAAAGGAGTTTTATAAAGTTTGAGGTTACCTGTTTTATAAAACTAATTTTTTAAATAAAAATTGTGAGTTATTAATTATTTATGTGCTTAATAAACCAAAAATGTATAGTAATTGAAACAAAAATTAAGCATAATAGTGTAGCGAGTACCGCTCTGGATATCGGAGTGATGACTCATCGCCGGTTAGTCATCGCCGATGAGTCATCGCCGGTGACTCAGCGCTCGAACAATCGAGAGTGTGGAGCTCGCTGGAATGTTCCAGAAGACCTTGGCGCTGAATATATAAGAAACGGAGCAGCACACGGCAGTCAGTTAAGATTTGGTACTCGCGGCGAAATAAATAAATATAAGTGCAAATAAATAGACTCTTGAACAATAGTGATATATAAATAATTAGTAGTTAAGTGTTTAGTTAGTTTTATAGTGTTTTAAGTGTAGTTAAGTTATTAAATAAATAGTTTAGTTCGTTAATTAACCAGTGCGTGTTTTAATTCACACTACGAACAGTGAAAAACGTTACAATTGGTGTCAGGAGTAATAAATTTTTGATTACGCAATATTTCTTAAAAAAATACGTTAAAGTAAACTGATAAAAATAATGGTAAATTTAATAATTATTTACTATTAAAAAGTACAGTAAAATTACCATTTTTAGTTTAGAGATTGACAATTATTATACTAAATCAGGATATTTACATAATTCTTAGTATTTTTTTGTAAAATAATTTTAAATCAGCTTCCAAAAAGTTTAGGAAAAATACAATACTACTACAGTAAATATTACTTATACAATTAGGCATAAAACCAGTTTATAGTTACCACCATGATCTTGAGTTAAATTAAATTATAATTAAATTTACAATTTAGGTTTGCATTTCGAAAAAAAAATACGAACAATATTGCAAAAACAAGGGCTTATTTAGCTAAATTATAGCCATTTTTGGAATCAGCGCACCAAAATCACCTTAAAAAAATTGAAAGCCACCCTAAACTAAGGCAAATGGCTTTTTATCTTGTACTTACATAGTTTTGTGGTTAAGTAAGTATAAATATTAGGGTGTCCCGAAAAAAAAGAATATTTTTTTTCTTCTCGTCTCTTGTGAAAATATGTTGGTTTGTCATGTTTTAAGAGCCCTGTCAAAAGATCAGCACCATTAAAAAATTTTTAGGGGTCGCTCAAGATTTTTAAAAATTACCAAAATCGTCAAAAATTGGATTTTTTTTTATTTTAATTTTTTTTCTCTTTCCGATATTATTTTTTAATTTAAAAATAATAATGATTCTGAAAATTTCAAATCGATATTTTAATTTCTAAAGGTCGCTCAAGATTTTTTTAACTTTCAAAGTAGAGTATTTTGAATGTTTTCGAGCGAACTCTGAATATAAATATCAACGAACTTTTAGCGACCTTTAGAAATCAAAATATTAATTTGAAATTTACAGAATTTTTATTATTTTCAACCTAAAAAATAATATCGAGACGAGAAAAAGAATTAAAATAAAACAAAAATTCAATTTTTGACCATTTTGAAAATTTTTAAAAATCTTGAGCGACCCCTACAAAATTTTTAATCGAGCTGATATTTTAAAAGGGCTCTCACAGCATGATAAACTAACATATTTTTACAAGAGACAAGAAAAAAAAATATATTCTTTTTTTTTGGGACACCCTAATAAATATGGAGCTACAAATTTTGCATGCTCATTTTGATTTTTATAAAAAACAACTTTCAACCGAATCCGATGATGCTGGTGAACGATTTCATCAAACCATTATGAGATTTAAAGATCGGTTTTCTGGCAAAAAATTCGACTCGATGCTTGCTGATTTTTGTTGGTCAATGTTCAAAGAGGAATACAATTAAACATTTTTTACATTCTTTACAACTTGTTATTTAAGTAGTTTTTTTATTTTTTTAAATGTAAATTAATTTTAATATTTTATACTACTAACTAACAAAAAAGTTTATTATTGATAAATAATAATTTTTTAGAAATAAATAAATTTTAATAGATTTTAAAATTGGAATTGGCCAAAAATGTTAATTATAAATAAATAAAATAAATAAAGATATTTTAAGAGGGATTATGGTGTCTTAAAAAAAATATATACATACATATATAGCAAAATAACAAATAAAAAAATATTTAAACACAAAATTTCAAATATCTTGAGAAAGGGATCTAATTTTAAAAAACGGATTACACCTACTGAATTCTACACCCAAAAATTAGGTTTACATGTCCCGGCGTTTTTTTGTGTCTTTTTGACATTTCTCAAATTGTACACAAATAATAAACCAAAAAGTTACAAAAACTTAAATATTAAATATCTTATGAAAACAGTAATTTCGGGTTTTTTCCGTGAATATTGTTAAACATTTTAAATTTCCTGCTTAACAACGTAAATAATAAACTCATTATTCACGTTGTTAGGCATCACTTATTGGCCGATTTCAATATTAACTGTGATTTGAACCAATCAGGGTTTAAATTGGAAGAAGGCGATTATGATAACATTTAAAATTGATAAAAACTTAGGTTAACCATTTGACAGATGTCATATTTTATTTATTTACTTAGTGCAATTAAATGTTTTTTATTCGGAATTTGGGTATTTAGTTGGCATATTCTAGGGACCCTTAACTTATAATTGGCTACATTGAGTAAAACAAAATTATTTAGTAGATTTATGCAGCACAAATTAATTATGTTATGCTGTTTTGTTTTTAAAATTCCGTCGTAAAATTTCACACCCAATAAAGTGGGAATATAAAAGATAAAAATCGTAAATTGATATGATTTAATTAAACTTTATATAAAAAAATTTGGTTTTAAACTTAAAAGATAGGATGGAATAATTTTTATTATTTTTAATTAATTTTGTCAAAACTCTGCGTTTTTCAAAAAATAATAATACTGGCTTTAAACAAAAAGCTTTTATTGTAATAGTTATGTTATTATTATATTTTATTAATATTTTGTATATAAGAAAATAGAAAAAACTAATAAAGTGCTACTGATGAAATAATTTCATTGAAATTTAAATTACTTATTACAACAAAATGAAAAAAATGTTTTCTGAAAATGTTAGATTTTAAGTTAGTACCTTTTGAGATATTTCAGATTAAAAAAGCCCGATTTTGGACAAATCGCAAAATTTGGAATTTTTGTATATCCCTTCTGAGATGTTTTTGATTAAAAATTTACCCGATTGAGCACTAATCGCAATATTTTGGCTATTTTTAAAACAAGCACATTAAAATAATAAAATACGATGAAATCTTATTTTATTTTATTAATTTTATTTATTTTTATTTTACAAATTAATTTGCTTCTAACAGGCCTAATATATTAAATAAAACACAATAAAATAATGTTTTCCGAAAGATATTTCAAATTAGACATGTTTAGCTAATTTTTTAAATTCCTAAAAAAACATAAAGTCTTTGTGTTGAAATTTGATCCACTTATTATAAAAAAAATTATCTTCAAATTTTGGATTATTAGAGTGTGTACCTTATGGATTATTTCTAATTAAAAATATGCCCAATTTTAGTCAAATATTTTAATATTTCTATTTTTAAAACATTCAACTAAAAAAGTTATAAAGTCTGATTAAGTGATTAAATTTAAACCGCTTATTACAACTTAATAAAGTATGTATGTTCTACCAGTAAAAGCTTTTGAATAATTTTTACAATTAATGTTTTTTGCCTTTTATATTTTTAAAAAGAATTTTTAATAAAAAATAAAGCTCATTGTGCACATTCTATAATACATTAAGTAATAAAAACAATTAAAAGTATTCGAATAAATCTCTGACTAAGTCGCAATATCGAACTTACAGCGCGCGGCAGCGTTAAAACCTATATACTTTTTCTATGGTTAAAACTCTGCTCACTGCTTGATATTAAATAATATCTTCCTACGAAAAATTTGTGTTTGCAGTGTTGCCGGATTTAGGGCTACACAGGAACCGTAAGATATCTAGGATTCCTATTCTAGATACACTTACTACAGCGCGCCACCTACAGTTAAATTCAATGAACTATTCTGTATGTAACTATGGCTAAACCGGTCGTTGTTAAGCCCTGCCAAAAATTTAACCTGGGGTTCCCAACACCGTGATTAATCGATTAGCGTTGAAATAACGTCAAACGTTGTTCAGCCCGGGAGTGGGCCACACAAAGTCATTTCGGGCTACACAGAGTATAGCTTATATATAGAATGGGCTGCACAATGACCGTTTATATGTATATATATATATATATAGATATACATATATTGATGGTTTATATACATATATTAAAGGTTTTCCGGGATCTGCTCCGTGTTGTCGGTTTTAGGTTTTTATTTGCTGGGCAGCAACAGCAGCCCAGAAGATAAGACCTGAAGATGATACATGAGATTGTACCGAAACGTCGTCAGACATACGGTTCTTTTAAGAACCAAAACCGTCAACACGGAGCAGATCCCGGAAAACCATAAATACATATAAGAAATGTGGAAACCTAAAAAAGAACACCCAACCCAATCTAACCTAATTATTTTATAATGTTTTAAATAAATTAATAAAATATTTATAAAAAGCTCGATTCTGACCTAGAACGAACCCACCCACTGAGCTACCCCAGTTATTCATATTCATTATTTATATTATTCATATTCATTCAGAAATATAGTTTAGTGGACAAATTTTGTTTTTATAATTAAAATTCCAAAAACATTTATTTAAACAATACTTATTACAATAAACAAATGGGTGATTTTACAAAAGTTGGGCAACTTTTGATCCCATTTTGTTTATATAGTTTTCGGAGAAAATTAAACAGTATTTTGTTATGAGAACATAGATAATATAATAAATATAGTGTTCCAGACCGGGCCAGTCACTTTTTCAAACAGTTTCTGAAATATCTGTTTTTTAAATTTAAATGCAAGGGAAGTGATGAGTATACCAGTGTACTAATTAAATACATAATTTATTGGAAAATTTAAGATTTATTGCAACTTTGAGCATATTTACGAAGGTGTAGAAGGGAAAAATACACAAAATTTATTTTTAATATTTAATTCCGAGTTAGGTAACACAGAATTAATTCCCCCCATTTAATTCTGCGTTAGGTAACACAGAATTAATTCCTTCCTATTTAATTCTGGGTTAGGTAACACAGAATTAATTCAATTAATTTTGTGTTACTTAACACGGAATTAAATAGGAGGGAATTAATTCTGTGTTACCTAACACGGAATTAAATAGGAGGGAATTAATTCTGGGTTAGCTAACACGGAATTAAATAGGAAGGAATTAATTCTGTGTTAGCTAACGCAGAATTAAATGGAGGGGAATTAATTCTGTGTTACCTAACTCGGAATTAAATAGGAAGGAATTAATTCTGTTAGCTAACACGGAATTAAATAGGAAGGAATTAATTCTGTGTTAGCTAACACGGAATTAAATATGAAAGAATTAATTCTGTGTTACCTAACTCGGAATTTAATATTAAAAATAAATTTTGTGTAATTGTCCCTTCTACGCCTTAGTACATATTATACATTAAATATCTTAAAATCAAATAATACCACACATCAGTGGTGGTTTTGGGTATACCAATATTGGTGGTTTTGGGTATACCAATATCTCAATTATTTGATATGGGACCCACACCAAATTTATATGAGTTTATAATGACATTAAATAAACAAGTTTGCGCAAGCAGAATTTAAATTTAAGTTTTCGAAAAAAAGATAACCGAAACATCGACATGGAATTGATGACACGGATACAAATTTGAGATTATAATTCGGAATTAAGTATTTTACTGATATTTTTTATTAGTGGGCGCTACTTATCAACAAATCACATATAGCCTTATATAAATTACAATAAAATATATATACGTAAGAAAATAACTACTCACCACAATACTGAAATTTTGACTGGAACTATACGTGCATTCACCACAACTTCGCCGCTTGCATTGTTTTCAAGATGACTGTTGTGCAAAGGGCGCGCTCTGTAGATAATTTTTTACCAACATTTGAGTTAAAACGAGGACTTGACGTTTAAACTTCAATATTTCGCAGGAATTTTGAATTTTAACCATGGACACAGAACTGACGGGTAAAAGTGAGTTCAAAGATTATCATTTTTTTTTTTAATTACTATTATTCGAATCTATGATAAAATATGAAAAATACATTATTTAATGTTTTATAGTTTGTAGTGAAAATGAAAAATTTAGGATAAATTGAATATACTTTAAAATAAAATCACTCAAATATTTTATTCAGGAGTTGTGACAAGCCAAGGTACTGATGTTTTCAATATTTATTATATTTTTCTACAAAGGTGCTTTTGAAATAAATAGGTTATATTTACCCAAAACAACAATAAAAATCGGTTCAATCACATTTTTTCAAAGAACTACGGAATTAGGAAAAACCAGCAGGTAGTTTATAAAATCTTTTGATAAATACCTAGACTACAAATCAACAATAAATTTAAAACATCCTATGGCAGGCCCCATCAACATCGCCTTACCCAGGGTTATATTACCCCCTTTCCGTTCTCCTACGTATCCCGCAACTGCACAGCATTATCTGTGTTTGTTGGATTCGAATTTTTACGCCGGCTGGTAGATCTCCCCTATGAGGTCGTGGATGACAATGTCGATGGTTAAGGTCATTCCCGGAATTTTTTCGCCGGGTCGGGCCATACGCCCAAAATGTGTAGGTTGGGTAGAATTTTCATATATTTATTATATTATTTATTATATATTTCATTTATATATAACGTGGCGTATTGCAGCTTGGATTTAACAAATAAAAAATCGTAGACCATATCCAAACATGTAAACTTTTCAACAGCTGACGATATACTAAACATCCGATACACTACCATACTTTTTAAATATGTTTATTAATACAATAATAACAAAATGGCGCGACTCGGACTTAATACTTATATTACTTATACTTAATACAACCGAGAAAAACAAAAATTTCCATTAATTTCTGAACACTCCTCTACCTTGATCCTTTCCGAATTAGAACATAAATAACTATATACCCACAATCACAAAAAAGTAATATCAGTCACTGTAGAATAAAAACAATATGGGTTCTAGATTTATTCCAAAATAAGAGAAAAAGTGGGACAATTGCCACAAGGTATTTTTTCTGTATAAAAAATCCTGCTTTTTTATAAATGTTCCTACATTTTACCTATTAAAATTGCAATAAATGGTCCCCTGTAATATCATATTTAAAGTGATTACGTAAATTGGTGGATGTAGTAAAGCTATAAAATTAAATTAAACTTGGAAACATTCCCAGGAGAAGGCTTTTTCCCGGTTTATTCAATATTTATTTTGTCATATCGACTTCAAAATATAAAACAGGTTGCATAAAGGCGGTTTAAGAAAAGTACAAAAAAAATAACCTCCTTATTATTATAAAAAGCAGACGCAATTTTCTCAGAGTGCCAATACATATAAAATCCTGTTATAAAATTAGCCGGGGTTTAAGAACGTCTTGGTCATAAGTTTATCGAAATCATTACTAATTCGTGCTGAAAATCTTAAATGGAAAGTACGAGAACAACGGCAAATATTTCTTTTCGGCCAATTCAGTTCAATTAATTTCCAGACACCCAGACGATTAAAAACTTTTCTATAATTGATAATAAGAAAACTTTTCGAATACTAACTTTATAAATTTATAAAAATGTTTTTTTTATAATTCTGTTTTTGACATTAGGATGTGTTTGACATTAGGATAAAGGTGGAGAAGAGGTCAACGATTGGCAATATAATTTAGTTGTTTAAATAATGTAAATAACCTACATAAAAAATATGATAAATTAAAACAGCTGTGATTGTTTTTTAAAGGTACACTCGTAATAGATAAATTAACAGTAATACGATAAATTGTTTTTCACATAGACATAGAATATCGGCGGCAGAAACGTTTCAAGTACCAGAGGTAGATAGATAGATAGATAGATAGATAGATAGATAGATAGATAGTTCATTAATCCAAAGACATAAATAACGAAGGAGAATGTAGGAAAACCAATACAAATGTCCAAAGAAAAATGGATTATAATATCAGGGTGGTTGAGAACGGTGAAAAAGGAAAGATGCGAAGAAGAAAGGAACAAGCGTTTCCCGGTATATATATATATATATATATATATATATATATGACGCCATATTGTTTTACGGATGTCAAAAGTCACTACGTTATCAACCCATTTTAATCTTGATATTATATTGCGTCACGTGTATATTTCATTTTAAATTTTATATGGCTTGTACAGACTTTATTGCGTCGTACAGTGTTGCCAAATTGTAATAACGCAACATAAGTGTTTTTTACTTTGTGCGCCTTTTGATCTAAAAGACCAGCTTTATGATCCCTCATTCTGGCCAAATGGAGTTGGGATAAAAAGGTTTCACTTTAATAAACACAATGATTTTTTAGGTCATTCTCAAAATCCTACAAATCAAAGTCAATAAAAATGTATTATCAGAATGTTAGAGGTCTAAGAACCAAATTAAATAATTTAATGCAAGCTGTTAATATGTTATTTCCCTAAGTGAAACATGGCTAAACGAGGACATTATGGATTGTGAACTAAATCTTAAAAATTATTGTATCTACAGAACAGATCGCAGCTCATCGACAAGTAAACACAAACGTGGTGGAGGTGTGCTCATAGCCGTAAAGAAGAATTTATCGTCAACCCTTGTGCAGTTACCTATGAGTAATGTGGAACAAGTGTGTGTTCGGGTTAAAGTGGGTAATACAATTTTTTTAATTTTAACAGTCTATTTACCACCAAGTAGTACTTATGATGTTTTTTATCAACACTGTACAGCTATAAATAATCTTTTAGACCAACAAAAAAATGATCCAATAACAATCATATGTGGCGATTATAACTTGCCAAATGTACGGTGGATAAATGAAGACTTAGGTGTGCGAGCAGCAGGAACAGTTCATGAATGTGCAGAATTAATAGGTGATACCTTTGCCTTGCACAATTTGTTTCAAGTTAACACTATACCTAATGCATTGAACAAATTTCTTGATTTGGTTTTTAGTAACAGCTTGAACACTTATACTGAAATCTCAAATGAAATAATTTTACCTTGTGATATGTACCATCCAGCTATCTGTATAAATCATCCAATTGACAAAAATTCTAAAACCCTTGAATTCCACCATGTATATTATGATTTTTATAATGCTAACTATGTAGCACTCAATGAACACTTATCCATTGTAAATTATTATATATTAATATTTTGGAGTCAGGATATCAATATATGTGTTTCTTCTTTTTATGAGGTTTTATCCATATTAGGTAATTGATATATTTGTTCCAAAAAAAGTTGTTAAAAATCACAACTTTCCAATTTGGTTCTCAAAGGAATTAAAAGACACTATAATTCGTAAAAAAATTGCACATAAAAACTATAAAACGTACCCTTCAATTGAGAATTATAATACATTTAGTAATTTAAGAAATTTATGTAAAACTATGTCTAATAAATGCTATATAAATTATACAGGGTGTTTCATAATTTATGCGCAGGACTTCAGGATGTGATAGCTCAACCAAAAAGATGAAAAAAGTCGCTATTAACTTACCCTCTAAAAAACACAATTTTCGAGATACGGGGTGTTGAAATTTTAGAAAAAATATCGTTTTTTTCGATTATCTCTGGAACCGTTTATCGTATAAAAAACAGCTTTTGTAAGCATTTTCTACTCATAATAAGCTATGTTTTGTGCCAGAAAAAAATTTTTTTCCTCATAATTGGTGGAGATTTTGAAGGGGTAGCGGGTGTTTTTCTCCTCAACTTCTACGCCCCTGAAAAAAGTACGGTTTTGAGAGGCCCATTCGAACCGCCAATGTTTTCTACACAAAAAAGGTACTCTTGGTCATAAGCTCTAAAGTTGACCGTTTTCGAGAAAAATCAACTTTTATGTTTAAAAACATGGTCAATTTTTTGAAAAAAAATTTTTATTACTAATTAACTATGATTTCGCGAAAGAATCGAACGATCGATTTACAACACATCTCAGATTTTTTTTTAATTTTAATATTTTGTTTATACATCCAATTTAACACTAAATCTAAAATTTTTCTTTAATCTGACTTAAACTTTAGTTCCTAGAAACCATTTAATTTTGCCTTTCACAAAAAGGCCAAATTCCATTATTTTGGCATACATTTTTTATTAAAATACTGAATGATTTGAAATTTGGCCCATGTATGACCCATATTAGTACCTACAATTCTGTCAAAAAAAGTTTTAATTTTTTACATACAGGTGGCGCTGCAATTTTTTTTTCTTCGAAAGTAGACGTTTTTTGAAGACAAAAAATTCTCTTAAGCAACAATGCTCAAAAAAACTAAAAAGCGTACCAGATAATATAGATATTCCTTTATAATTCGACATATAAAAATTTACTTGCAAATGATGTTGCCGCCAGTAAAGCCAACTTAAAGTTTGGTCTACCGCATTAAAAAAAATTGAATTACACTTTCAACTCTATCCTTATTTATAAACTAAGGAACTACAGGTGATGGCTTTTATTGGTAACTAAAACGCAACAAAAAAAAGTTTTATTTTTTTATATACAGGGGGCGCTGCAGCCTTTTTTTCAAAAATAGAGACCATAAAGTTACTATAATGTATCCGATAATATACATATTCTTTTATTGTTTGACATATAAAAATTTATTTGCAATAATTAATGCCTGTTGTAGGGACCATTAAAATTATAACTAGTGCACGTACCCGCATGCGGGTATAACAATATGCACTAGTGCATGCACTAGTGCATATTGTTATATAAACGCCTTTTTTCGCTTTTATTGTTGTATGCGGACAAAAGGTAACAAAACCAAAGAAATTTTAATTACAAATGGTAACAAGTATTTCAGTGACTCTATACACTCTTAGAAAAGACCTGGTATTTGCAATGAAAATTTAGTTCCCAGAACCAATTTTATTAGTGAAAATAGGCACAACAAAAAAATATGTTGTGGGAACTAATACAAATTTGTTTTTACAGTTTGTTGTCGGAACAGCCAATATTGGTAGCTCCAACCGACAAGTTTAAGTGCATCGAAATTAGTTTTTTTTTTTCATACAAATAATTGATATTTAATGCAATCACATTAGTCTGTCATTTTAGCAGCGTCTAAGTTGTAACAACTGCACTTGCTATTTATCGCAACAAACATTGTATCATGCAGGAATTTATTTTTTAATTGAAATTACATGAAAAAAGGTACATTTAAAGAATTTAATAGTTGATATAATAAAAATTTGTTTTGTACTGTAACTAAGTTATATTTAATATTAAATCCTTGCATTAGTAGCAACAACAAATTGGTATTATTCCACAGTACATACCTGCTTAGTAAATATAACACTTTTTGTGTAAATATTAAAAAAAATAGAGAAAGGAAATTCATGCCCGTTCGTTTTATAAATATTTATTATAAATTAAAAAATAACAATATAACTGAAAACACCAAATTTTGGTTTAAACATTATAACAAAAATTAATAATTACTCTAAGAAAACATTTATAAATATTTTAACAATAAAACAAAAACGATTCTTTGGTAAATATACACAGATAGGTACATTAAGATGAAAGTTGACTATACTTCTTTAGTAAAAACCGTGATGTTTACGTGAAGTGCAAGCCTTTGTTTAACAACTTAACAATGATTCTTAGGTACAACGTAACATACTTGCATGATAACAGAGGTAAGCATTCGATAAATTTTGAGTGTGAGTGCCTATAGTATAGGCCCTATACCAAAAATGCGACTTGAGCTGTAACAAAACAAAACAAAAAAAAAATTCTCGAAATTCCGACGTGATGGAGACTTTTGGTGGGCACCATTGGATTCAGGAGGCCATTTTCAGTCGGAATGGCATTTTCACATTTTTGGATTTTGTTTTCGGACCCCAAAACTACAATAGTGTAATTAAAGGAGTGCAATAATAATACCTAACCTTTAAAAACTAGAACCAATTCAGGTATAGGTTTATAAACCCCATGTTCCTAATAAATCTGCTACTTCAGTCTGCTCATCTATATTATTTGTTCGAGATATCTATAAGTAACAACACAAGAAGATAAGAATATATTCCTATATATGGATAACGCTTATCGAAAAGAAACCAAGCACCAAAAAGTTTTTATGGGGTTAGTAAAATTATTAGTAAAATAACTCATTTTTAATAATGCTCAAAAGGTTGATCATTAAATTGAACTTTTCTCAAAAGGATTGAGAGAGTTCCCACATCACTATTAATGTTTTGAGCAGCCTTAAAAATGAGTTATTTAGCAAATAATTTTGTTTACCCCGGAAAAAGTTTTTGGCGCTTGGTTCCTTTTCGATAAACGCTATATATTATATGAATAGTTGTTAAAAAGTATGTCGCCACTGCATTTACAGGGGCAAATGACTAATTGTAATAAACTAGTTTCTTACCTAAAATATACACTACACACGAGCTGATACACAAATACAAAAGAACAAACACTACCGAAGTCTGGACGCCGTGCAACACCGTTTGTTTACAGGTTAAAACTTTTAACTTAAAAGTAAAGCACGCGCCCGGCTGGACAAATCACGCGCGAAATGCACAAAGTTTGCAGTTGCATTAACCTACAGAGACAACATCCCCAACTGACACTTTGTTTCACACCGCTGGTGTCTTAGCTGTGTGAAAAGTGACGCATAGTTTATACAACCGAACCGTTAGTTCCACGGACTAATTTCAGTCAGTTGAGAATGTTACTTAAATATTTGGTCGAACAAAAACATTTTACCGTCGAAATGTTTTTTTTGAGATAATGTTGTCAATACTTCTAGCCAACACAAAGTTTCAGTTAAAATAACTTAATCGCCTTTTTGCAGTAAATAATACTCAACAACAAAACTAAATCTTTTCAGGTAATGATGCAAGCAGTTACACATATAAAGGTACTGATTACAAAAAACAAAAAATTTTATTTTCTGCAACAGTTTTACCCCAACGATAATAAGTTAGTTACAAATACCAGGTCTTTTCTAAGAGTGTAGTAATAGTAATATGACCATTTGTTTAAATATATTTTAGTATATTTCGAAAGGCAAAGCATTCTTTATTATCTTACTTTAAAATTAAACTAAAGTCAAGCCTATAGGCTGGAAATCAAGTTACCCCAACAGTTGATAGTTACTGTCAAACGGTAACCATAATAACATTTAAAATTTTGCCGTTATTACAAAAGTTGAAATTGGAGAGGGAAAATATCATGCTTTTAAAGGTACGCAAAGTTAATAAATTTTCTTTAAGTAAATCAAAATTCTAGGAATTGAATTTTCTTCTGGAGTAAACATGAAAGTTCCTTGGACATCATCGAGTCGACAAAAGGAAAATCTAAGTAATTTAAAAGCAATTAAATATAGGTGCGACGAATTACTTTGCAGTAGGGTTTTTGAAAATGAAGATGATCTTCTAAACCATCTTAAATTTCAAAATCATAAATTTCCTGAAATTAGACAAACTATAGGTGATGTTGCTAGAATGGAATTTTTAAAACAAAAACTGCAACTAGTTCAACAATATCCACCGTTAATATATGCCCAAATGAAGAAGATAAAAATACGTTTTTTTCGAGTTTATGCAAAAGGGTTCGGAAGGCGCAAAATTAAAAAATCACGTTTTAATGAAAAACAAAAAGATTTTGTTGGCAACCTTTTTGAAGAAGGTGAAAAAACTAAAATTAAATATACGCTTGAATATATAGCAACAGCTTTACAAAATTATGAAGTAAATGGCAAATTTTATTTTTCTTCAAACGAGTACTCGTATATGGGGCAATCCATGCCAAATCACCGAGGTTTTGACCCGACCCCCTTCGATTTCGCTGAAACTTTTTTATCATTTTCTATCCTACCAAAGACATTTTTCTGAATTTTTTCAGATTTTTTTACCGGACCCAAAAAAAGTTACGAATTTTTGAAAAAAACCGCTCTTTTTTTTTAAATTGCAATAACTTTTTCACAAATTGACCTTTCGGCACGTTTTTTTTTTAAATTTTTGTTTTTAAATGTAGTTTTCAGAAAAAAATACAAACAATTTTTCGGAAGTCACGATATATGAAATATTTCAGTTTTTTCAATAAAACCGTCATTTTTTCGAATTCTGAAACCTTCGATTCTCAATTTTTTTGTCTCAAAAAAAACTTCAACTAAGACAGTATTTAACTCCATTATTCCCATTTTGGGCCGACTTTCCATTCTATTGTTTTTTTTGCGATTGAAAATAAAGAAATTTCTCAATTTGGCTTATTTTTTATGACTTTGCGTTCATTAATGGTCGGAAGAGTAATACTGAGACTCATCTCAGACATTGAAGAACTACTTTGTTGAATAAGTAATTCCTGGCCACTTGATGATGAAGCTAGAAAGACAAAAAAGTTACAAACTGAAACAAATGAAATATTAAAGATGTATACTTGACGCAATAGTATCTGGTGATTCGTCAACATGAATTC
Organism: Brassicogethes aeneus; assembly: GCA_921294245.1. Taxonomy (NCBI): domain Eukaryota; kingdom Metazoa; phylum Arthropoda; class Insecta; order Coleoptera; family Nitidulidae; genus Brassicogethes; species Brassicogethes aeneus. Next base: position 14,501,899 of record OV121137.1, read on the forward strand.
TTCCGTCGTTAGAATTTTCATCAGCTTCCAAACTTTCAATTGATTCATTATCAGTATCTTTAGTTGAATCCTCAGCATACTGTTTCAGTAATTTCTTATGACATAGACTGCATACACGGTCATCAGTTGATAAATGAAAATGAATGGTCAAATACACAGGCAGACTTCGCAAAGATTACGTCTTATTATGATTATCAAGATTCAATGGATTACAGCAACGATTGAAAAATTTCGGCATTTCAATTGTTTTTAGTAAACAAATTAATTAAAAATAATTGTACCTTTATTATCGATAGTATTTTTTTTTTCATCAACAATATGTAACAGTTGGTAAAAAATTCCTTAGTTAGAAACAGAGACAAGGGAAAGAGGACAGCCAGTTTTAACAAATACTTTGGAAACTAGAGTCATAACGCCCTCGCCGGGAACTGATACAACTACTTGATGGTGTTTTTCTATGTAGCTAATGGTGTTGTTCTGTGTACTTAATTTAATTGATGATTTAGTGGGATATTTAAATATTTAAAAGTATGTTTTTAATTTTAATATTTAAATTTTTTTTCTTGTAATAAATAAATAATAAATATTTATTTAATTTTGAATATAAAAAACAACAAAAAAACGTAAACTCTTTTTAAGAAACAAAATAGTCTAATTCACAGTTTAAAAAAATATCAAAACAGTTAGTTTATAAAAAGTGTTATTTTTTAAAAAAATCACATTTTTATTATTTTACCACCTCTTTTAAATAAAAAAAAACAACGAAACGTCAAGTATACCTACTTTAAAAAACATATATTTGAATGTGATTATAATCGTCTTTCTTTATAATTTAATAACACAACCCTAGTAGAAATTTGTCCAGTTTTCCTCACTACTGTTCGGGCGCTGGTTGGGTTTAGATAGGGAAAAACTAGAAAGGGAAATACTAGATAGGCCCCGACTAGGAACTAACCAATAAAACTTGCCTAGTTGTGACTCGAGTCGATCGAATTCGACTGACTAGTTCACATCTAGTTTTCCTCGTTAAATTCCAGTCTAGGCTGAGTCAAGTTTTCCTCACCATAAACTTGTAAGGAAATGTAGGGAAAATCACCTTGTTTACACGTTACTAAGGATTTTGACGTTTTTCTTGATTTTACTATTGTTGACATTTAAATCCTGTGTTTGTTATATGATTAAAATAATGAATTATAAACTCTAAAAGATCGATGGGTTGGTGTAAACGATAATGAAATTAAGGCAAGTTTGAATAAATACGGTACGGTAAGTTATTGTTTTATGTGTAAACATACTTTATGTGTAAAGATTTTTAACCTATTTTAAACCTAACCTTAGTTTTTTTTTAATTTTACAATTTAAGTGTATTTCATTTACAAGGCTTCTTTTGGACAAAAATTTAAGGAATTATGTTTTTAACACGTTGACTGCGGCACGTGTTAGCAAAGTCTGAGAGTATTTTAGCCGAATCGAGTATCTTTTATTGATTTTTGGTAATAAAACCAATTATTTCTTCAAAAATTTACTATGATTTACATCCCCAACTTTCTAAAAATGAATTATTCAAAAATGACTAGTTACTACAGTTATCAGTGGCTGTTTTTACTTACACCATGGTTAACCACGGGATTTAACAGCCAATTCTAATGAAAAAATGTCCCATGAATCCGAAAATACCGTCAAAAATTATGAAAGTAGAGCAGTTTTTAAGATATAGTCAATTCTATTTTATATGGAAAATTGACTATGTCTCAAAAACTGTTACAAATTGCTATTGACGAGAATTATTAGTGGCTACTTTTCCGCTATGACAATTAGTCATTTTTGACTAATTCATTTTTAGAGAGTACATATATTTAGGTAATAATTTTTGGTATATTTTGGGTGCTGAACAGGCCCCCGGAGGCATGTGCTATTAAAGCTGAAAGTAGATTACTACTTGAAGAATATATTTCAATGAAAATTTAATAAAAAATTTCAACCTTTCTTACTAGAGGACCCTCTAAACATACTATTGCAAACATGCCTCTGGAGACACGGGCCGCACAAGCGTTAAGGAAGGTGACATGCCGCCGGAGGCATGTGCACAATAAAATTGAAATCATCAAATTACCTTTTGCAGTCAACGTGTTAGCCTCTTTGTTTTGATACAGGTTGTTTGATTAAACACCTTTAACTTAAGTTAGATTTTATAAAAACTTTTTTACTTTTGGGTAAAAATTGAAGGGTGAGATTTAAGTTGAGGCGTGTAGAAATCAAATGGACAAACATAATTTGTTAATATTTCAAATACCTTTTTATTTAAAAAAAAAACAAAATTGCGAGAAATGGCGGACATCTATACGCAGTGGGTACCAGATGGTTGGAACTATGCGCAGTAGTTACCAGATGACTGTATCTATGCGCAGTATTTTTCAGATGGTTTTCGCAGTAGTGACGTGCACTTTATGGATCAAATGCGCGACATTTTCGGCGTGAAAAGTTTTACTTTACCCTTGTGTTATTGGCAGACATACTTTAAAACTCTGTTTCTCTCTTATTTTTGAGATACTTAAAGTATTCGTTTGTCTATTAATTTCTACACGCTGTTAAAAATAACCTCTCTACTCCCGTTGTATTAATTTATCCATTTATTTGTTAGATTCTTCCACTTGTACCTACAGAAAAACTTGATAGTGAGTCAACGTCAAGTCATGGTGCAACAAACGAATTTGGCTTGTCACACGAGGTTATACCAAATGAATTTACAACCGACAATAATAATTCCGAAAATGATTGAACGAATATGTAAATATATTTAAATCTAATAAAACAATTTTTGCTTCTGGCTTATATTATTGGTTAAAAAATTCACAAATATTCCCAACCAGTTTTAAGCTAGTTTTCCCTACCAGCTTTTCCCCAGTAGTTCCCCACCAGGAAAAGCATTACATGACTAGTCGAAAACTAGTAGGGATTCCTAGCGAGGCCCTCGTTTCATTTGGGGAAAGCTAGCTAGCGCCCTAAAGGTTCCCCATTTAAATTTCTACTAGGGAAATTCATTCTTTAACACAAGTTCATTACCATCAGTCACTGAACATCCACCATAACCTTTCGTACTTTCTTTATGTTTTTTTATTACCATAACCTTCCGTACCTTCTTTAATGCAAGTTCATTCTTTAACATAAGTTCATTCCTTAAGACACAACATTGTACGGATAAGAATTCAAGAAAACAATCGCTAAACCGAGGAAAATAATTAAAATATTTAGATTTTTAACGATGTAAAAACAATACTTTAATAAAAAATTTACGGTTGTTTTTATCCAATTTTATCCAACTTCTGAGCTTTTAAAAACAATAAAAAAACCTCAACGCAAAGTCATAAAAAATAAGTCAAATTGAGAAATTTCTTTATTTTCAATCGAAAAAAAAAAACAATAGAATGGAAAGTCGGCACAAAATGGGAATAGTGGGGTTAAATACTGTCTTAGTTGAAGTTTTTTTTGAGACAAAAAAAATGAGAATCGAAGGTTTCGGAATTCGAAAAAATTACGGTTTTATAAAAAAAAACTGAAATATTTCATATATTGTGACTTCCGAAAAATTGTTTGTATTTTTTTCTGAAAACTACATTTAAAAACAAAAAATTTAAAAAAAAAACGTGCCGAAAGGTCAATTTGTGAAAAAGTTATTGCAATTTAAAAAAAAAAGAGCGGTTTTTTTCAAAAATTCGTAACTTTTTTTGGGTTGGGTAAAAAAATCTGAAAAAATTCAGAAAAATGTCTTTGGTACGATAGAAAATGATAAAAAAGTTTCAACGAAAACGAAGGGGGTCGGGTCAAAACCTCGGTGATTTGGTGGTGATTATCAAGATTATCGTCAGATAGAAGGTTAAGTAAAATAGAAAAAGAAAATTAAAAAATTTGCCGGAAGAAATTGAAGACATTAGCCCAGAAGCGGATGAACTTTTTTTGAAGTTTTATCAGTTTTAAAGTAGTTCCTTTGCGGCCTAAGGGGTCTATTCTGTAACTTTTCAGTTATGTTTATCGGCTGGGTTATAAGTTTATTTATAACCAAATCGATATAATTTTAACTGTAATTCCCATTCTGTAAGTTATGAATATAACTATCAGTTATTTTTAACTTCATATCGTACAGGGTTAAAACTCGTAGTGATATTAGCTACAAATTTCAACGAACTTCAACGAACTATCTTCAAGATTGACAAATGTTAATACTTATTAGGAGTTTACGGAAAAATGTACTACCTAATTTTTAATAGAAATATTAAAACCTTATGATTTACTTGAAATCCTATTAAGTAAATGTTAAATTAAAGAAAATAAATCCTTCCAACTTCGTGTTTAATATTGGCGGGATAACTGTCAACTTGACAGTGTCAAGTGTTGTCAGTATAGTTTTTCTATAATCTGTGCAAAGGGGAAGTTTATAAAAATAAAATGAATAAAAAAAGGGATAGATCGACAAAAAAACAATTACATGCCTTAGTAGCATACATAGAAGAAAACAGAGATATGGTTTATCCCTCAAACGAAGCCGCCCAATATCAGGCGTTTAAACAAAAATGGGAAGACCTGGCAAAACATTTAAACGCAATTGATGGGCCACAAAAGACGACGAAGCAGTGGAAAAGTGTAAGTAAACGTGTCTTACGATAATAGCTTTACTTTGTAGGACTTATCCAATGACTAAATTGAGATTTTAGGTGTTTAATGATTTAAAGTCGAACGCAAAAAAAAAACAAAGAAAACTAATTGTTGAGCATACTGGAACTGGTGGAGGTCCAAGTTCTGGCATAAAACTTTCAGAACTGGATGAAAGGATAATCCAGCTAATTAACCCAGTGGTTATTGAAGGGGTCTCTGGTATTGATGAAGGTGGAATTATTATAGAAGAAATTTTTTTAGAGCCACCAGTAGAAAACATAAAACTACATGAGACAGGTACATAAAAATTGAATCATAAATATTAAAGTAAGTTATTGCTTCTGCAGTTTTATTGGTTTTATTTTAACAATTAATGAAATGTACAATTATTAAAAGTAGAAGGTGAACCTGAACCATCTGGCAGTTATCGAATTTTATGCAAAACGCGGTAAATAATAAATTTTTATGTCCTAGGCCTGGGTTATAAATAATTTTAAATTGCCGAGGCCATAATCAATACGTAGTGTCAATTGTTGACAACAATAAAATTTAATGTATACACCGATTAAAGATAAATATTATTTTAGGTTTAGATTCAGAAGATGGTGAAGGCAGTGAGAATATAGAAAACATTGATCCTGCACCTATCCGGAAAAAGCCCATAAGGAGAAGGCTAAAAAAAATGCCTGTAAATCATGATATACTGCTCCGGCAGTTGATAGCCAGCAACTTTGCAGTGGCAAAGGGGCTTAATAATATTGCAAAGGCCATTAGAAGGCGATAATAAAGACAATTTGTGGCTGCTGGAGCATTTTGGGTAAACTGATATCAGATATTAGTTCCATACCAAACTTATATGAGTTTTTACTGACATTAAATGAACAAGTTCTGCGCAAGAAAAAAGTTAGTTTTTTAATTACGATTATTCAATCACTTTCATACGTTCACCAACGTTTATTGAAAAAAATTCAAAATATATTAATAAGTAGGTATTACAGATTTTATACCATTTTAAATTTTTATTAATTTAAATTAATTACAGATTTTATACCATTTTAATTTTTTATTAATTTAACTATGATTTTAAAAAAATTGAAAATGATATAAAATACTCTTGGATTTTCAAAATAGATTTTGACACAGTAGTGAATTATAAATTTCACCTCTTTAATTTGATTAAGCTTAAATAGGGTGTGCAAAACTAACTTTTTCAATTTAAATTTTGCTTACGCAGAACCTGTCCATTCAATGTCATTATAAACTCATATAAGTTTGGTGTGGGTAACATGTCAAATTACTCAGATATTGGTAAACCCAAAAATTTTAGTTTTGTGATATTTGTTTTATTTCTTATTTTGTTCAAAGTTCAAAAACTATTTTTTTATATATTTAAATAAAAAATAATAAAAATATAACGTTTTTATTGGAAATATTCCTGACATATTACATCCCTTTTTCTGTTGCCTTGAACATAAAAATTGCCTTCTTGGAGGTCATTGTCAAATATTTCCTCTTCGACAACTTCATCATAATCATCTGGGAGATCTACATTGAAATGTAAGGCAATATTATGTAGTACAGCACAGGTATTTATAATTTTTCCTGCTTTAACAGGATTATAATTGAGTGTTCTGTGTTTCAATAAACATCGGAATCTTCCCTTTAGTATCCCATTGACTCTTTCTATGGTCACTCGGGCTCTTCTTAAATGAGTATTAAATCTGCCTTGTGGAGTATCATTTCGAACATTTCCTGGATATTGTGTTAGCACCCAAGGTGATAATGGATATCCTTCATCACCAATCAAATGGTAATTTGAATTCCCTTCCAAATATATTCTTTGCAAGTGCATGTTAATTCTTGACATTTGCCAAATTGCAGTATCATGTACTGATCCTGGAAATCTAGCATTTACATTTAAAATTTTTAATTCAGCATTTGCAATTAATTGCACATTAATGCTATAATATCCTTTTCTATTATAATAAGGGCCTGCTGGATATTGAGGGTGGTCATTTGGTGGAGAAATGATTGCAACATGAGTGCAATCAATGCTGCCTACAATCCCAGGAAATCCATAGCGATCAAAAAATAAATTAATGTTCTGATTAATGTTTTGAGGGGTGGAGGGAAAAACTATCCATCTTTGTAAAAGAACATTATTAATAACATTACACACCTCTGATATGCAACGAGTCGTTGCCAACGACTAACTGATGATTGGCTCATTGCAAAATGAAGAGTGGTACTAGTATCCAGCTGGTAACCCCCATGTCCTAAAAATTTTAGTGTGCACAATATTTTTAGATGGGCAGGTATTGCAGTGTTTCTTAATTCATCATTCATATGTGGTAAAAGATTTTCGATAAGAAAATAAGTAGCTTCCTTGTTAAGTCTAAATAATTTTAAGAATGAATATTCGGGCAGTTGAAAAACGTCACTTGTATCACGTAAATTGCGATTCATTATTCGTGCCGCATTACTAAATCAAAAAAAAAATAATAAAATACTTTAGGGTATGAAATAGTTTACCGTCTTCTCCTGTCTCTTTCATTTATGTAATTAATAGCAAAAAAGTTTAATACTGCAGCCATTTGTAATAATTATTCTTATAATGCACCTTTGAAAGTGTTTTTTATTTAAATCAAAATTATAACTCAAAAGTTATTTTTATCGCCTAGTAACATACCTCACGATATACATTTCGGAATAACCAGCGGTATATCGGCATCGGGTTAAATTTTAAACCAAAGACGAAGTTACAGAATCGCTCTAGAGATTTTAACCAGTCGATATGATATAACCCTGGGTTATTTATAACTAAAAAGTTACAGAATAGACCCCTAAGTAACTTTTAAGTTATAAATAACCCTGGTTAAAATCTCTAGACTGATTCTGAGAATCGCTCTAGAGATTTGAACCAGCCGGTATGATATAAAGCAGGGTTATAAAATAAAGAATAAACCTATTAAATAAATATAGGAATACGTAACTCTTTATAATAAAGGAATACATAACTATAGTTATATATTATCTGAAATGCTATATAGTTTTTAAAGAAAAAAGGCTGCAGCGCCCCCTGGGTGTGAAAAAATAAAACTTTTTTTTGCTGTGTTATTGTTATCAATAAAAGTAATCTCCTGGAATTTCTTAGTTAATAAATAAGAATAAAGTTGTAAGTGTAATTCAATTTTTTTTAATGCGGTTAACAAAACTTTAAGTTGGCTTTACGGGCGGCAACATCATTTGCAAGTAAATTTTTACATATCAAATTATAAAGAAATATGTATATTATTTGGTATACTATTTAGTTTTTTTGAGCATTGTTGCTTAAGAGAGTTTTTGGTCTTCAAAAAACGTCTATTTTTGAAGAAGAAAAAATTGCAGCGCCACCTATATGTAAAAAAATTAATTTTTTTTTTGGTAGAATTGTAGGTACTAATAAGGGTCATTTATGGACCACATCTCAAAACATTCAGTATTTTAATAAAAAAATTATGCTAATATAATAAAATTATGGCTTTTTGCGAAAGGTAAAATTAAATGGTCTCTGGGAGCCAAAGTTTAGGTCAGATAAAAGAAAAATTTTAGATTTAGGGTGGAATTAGATGTATAAACACAATATTAAATTATAAAAAAAATCTGAGATGTGTTATAAAAAAATACCCCAAAATCGTTCGATTCTTTCGCGAAATCATAGTTAAACAAAATTTATTTTAACGTTAGAAAAAGTAACAAAACCAAACGATAATTGCAAAATTAAAAAAAAAAATAAAAAATGATTTTTTACACAAATGCTGAAATGTGCGAAATGCGTTACCTTTACGGTTTGCAGAATTTAGCAAAGACAACTTTTGAATCATTTTTTATTTTGAAATTATGGTTTGGTTTTGTTACTTGTTCTAATGTTAAAATAAATTTTGTTTAATTAGTAAAAAAAAAGTAGAGTACCTTTTTTGTGTAGAAAACATTGGCGGTTCGAATGGGCCTCTCAAAACCGTACTTTTTTCAGGGGCGTAGAAGTTAAGGAGAAAAACACCCGCTACCCCTTCAAAATCTCCACCAATTATGAGGAAAAAAAAATTTTTTCTGGCACAAAACATAGCTTATTTTGAGTAGAAAATGCTTACAAAAGCTGTTTTTTGTACGATAAACGGTTCCGGAGATATTCGAAAAAACGATTTTTTTTCTAAAATTTCAACACCCTGTATCTCGAAAATTGTGCATTTTAGAGCGTAAGTTAATAGCGACTTTTTTCATCTTTTTGGATGAGCTATCACATCCTGAAGTCCTGCGCATATATTATGAAACACCCTGTATAAACAATGTACAAAGCAATATATGTACAAACCCTAAGTATTTTTGGAAGTACTTAAATACAAAAAAGACTGATAATTCTCTTCCAAATGAAATGTGTTATAATGGTGACATTTCCAATGACCCTAAATGTATAGCAAATTATTTTGCCAACTTTTTTGGATCAGTATACAACAACTGTGATAACATTAATATACCTGTTTTTAATTATAATTCCACTGTTGATTTTAATAACTGTGTAATTACAGAATGTGACGTTTTTAATGAATTGTTAAAATTAAAAACATCTACTAGTGTAGGTGCTGATGGAATACCATCAACTATTTTAAATCAATGCAGATGTACCCTAACTGCACCACTGTCTTTTATATTTAACTTATCGCTTAAAACATGTATATATCCCGATTTGTGGAAAAATAATTTAATTGTACCGTTTTTTAAAAATAGTGATAGGTCAAATGTTGAAAACTATAGACCAATAGCTAAAATTTCAGTGATACCAAAATTATTTGATAAAATTGTAACGTTAAAATTTACACCTGTCTTTAAACACTTAATTATAATTTTCCTTTACAAAAACCATGCTGTTCTTCCATAATTATGGAAGAACAGCATGGTTTTTGTAAAGGAAAATCTACTGTAACCAATCTGGCAGTTTATAGTGAGGATTTGTTAGGAACCTTGGAGAAACATGGACAGATTGATGCAATTTACACAGATTTATCTAAGGCGTTTGACAAAGTACCACACAAAATTTTACTTGCTAAGATGAAGGCCTTGGGCCTTGGCAAAAATTTATGTTTATGGCTTGAAAGCTATCTCCATAATAGAACACAAACTGTCATTTTGAATAATCAGCACATATCAAAACAAATTTCTATAACCTCTGGTGTACCACAGGGTGGACATCTATCCCCTCTATTGTTCAATTGTTATATTAATGATATATGCAATAATATAAAATACTGCAAATTTTTGTTATTTGCTGATGATTTAAAGCTCTATTCAAAAATTTGTTCTATTACAGACTGTCATAATGTACAATCAGACGTAAATGTTTTGATAAATTGGTGTGTAGTAAATTGTATGCAGTTAAATATAACTAAGTGTAAAGTTATAAGGTTTTCCCGTTTAAAACAGAACATTTTATTTCCATATATAATAAATAATGTTGAACTTGAGTCAGTAAATTGTATAAAGGATCTAGGTGTGTATTTTGATGTTAAAGTCTCGTTTTATTATCATATAGATGTCGTAAAGAATAGGACTTTAAAAAATGCTGGGTTATATTAAAAGATCAACCAAAGACTTTTGTGATATTAATTGTATTAGGGCTGTTTATATATCTTTTGTTAGAAGTATTCTAGAATATGCTAATATTATATGGTCGCCCAACTATCAGTTACACATAACCAAATTAGAAAATGTTCAAAATAAATTTTGAAGATACTGTGCCTTTAAGGAGTCTATACCTGTTGATAATATAGTTTACCCCCAGTTAAGATCTCATTTAGAACTTTCTACGCTTGAATGCAGAAGACTAGAAAATGAGCAATAGTTCCTATTTAAATTGATTAATTACACTAGTTTACAAGAATTTCCTCATTGAACGAAAACTACTTTTTCTAAGGTAAAATTTTGTGCTGATTCAGAATATCATAGTGGTTTTCCTGGTTTAGCTCTAGATTTCAAGATTCGCATGAAATCTCGAAAAAATGCAATGTTACAGAACATTGAATCACAAATTTTCAGCTAAAATTGTTATTTAATATTAAATAATCCCAAATTTTTATAGCTATAAAAAGGAAAGTGTAATAAAAATTTTAAGGTGTAAAACTTATAAATTACATTAGTGCTTTGGTCGTTATGACCAAAAACAGGTAAAAAAAAATCGGTTTTTTTTCTTCTGAATTTTGTTACGATTCAAAAATTCTGTTGGATTTGTTAATTACAATTGATAATACTAAATCATTAATTTCGTTAAGATAGTAAAAATGAAACGATAATTTGTATTTACAAGTGTTTATTGTTTTTGTTGTTTCTTGTTTTCTTTTACTTGATGACGTTGTATCGTCCTTGAATTATTTCGATCGCGATATTTTGATGGCCTGAAAAAGAAAACTGTATTTGTTAAATAATATGCAACATTATTAAAAATAATTGATATATAATAAATAAAATAAATATTATATTTATTTATTCTCACTTATCTGGTTATGGGTTTAATTTCTTGTTTTCTTTGTAATGAGATCTGTTAACACTTGTCTAACAAGCGAAATAGCGGGGTTGCCACTATTTTATTCGACGAAGCGGAACTATTCATTTTTAGCCTTTAGATATAATTTGAGTTATTTGGTTTCTGTTGCGCATGTGCGTCTTCTAAATTGTCGAAGCTGAAGGAAGTGAGTTTTTTTTGGATTATTAAAACAGTAATGGTGGAAAAGTCTGTCAGTCTGAACGATACGAGTTGAGAAATTTTCTTTAACCTTTACTAAGGGATTTAACTATCGTCAGTACTATTTTTGGATAAGGTCAAGTTCCTGTGTTGGAGTTACATTTGTGTAAAGTGCCTAAATCCACAGCGTTAGCTGGATGTCTACGGATTTCTAACCACCTTCAATACTGAAGCCATCTACCATCTTCGGCTCTATTAGCTGTTTAGCTTGAAAACCCTTTCTTTTAAGGTAATCTATATTTTGTTTTCCATAAAGAAAAGTAACAATCCTTTCTTTTAGGGTTTTTAGTTTTGGTCATAGATAAACCATTTTGTGTCAATTTACCCGGAAGACCAGTGCCGTCTTCTAGTTTTCCTCAATACCTAGGCAAACCTACTATTCATCGTATGCCGATTATATAGTGCCGAGATCGTCCTTCAGGAGCCTGTATCCCTCAAACTCAAAGGTCAGATTCACCCAAATATTAGATTACTTTGAAAGCGCTGCTTCACGACCGGCTGTGTGCAAATATTGATTATAATTCTCGATTTTACTGTACGGTATTTTGGTTACTGTAAACTGATTATTAATATTATAAATAGAGGTTGTAAACCTATTATAATTGGCCAGTTATAACAGGGGGGGTTAAATAGTGTTTGATTTAAAGTTTCAATAGATTCATTAACCATTACCCTAGTAGAAATTTGTCCAGTTTTCCTCACTATTGGTAGGGCGCTGGCTGGGTTTAGATAGGGAAAAACTAGAAAGGGAAATACTAGATAGGCCCCGACTAGAAACTATCCAGTAAAACTTGCCTAGTTGTGACTCGCCTCCGACTAACTAGTTCACATCTAGTTTTCCTCATTAAATTCCAGTCTAGGCTGACTCAAGTTTTCCTCACCATAAACTTGTAAGGAAATGTAGGGAAAATCTCCTTGTTTACAGGTTACTAAGGATTTTGACGTTTTTCTTGATTTTACATTTTTTGACGTTTAAATGCTGTGTTTGTTATATGATTAAAATAATGATAAAATATCGATGGGTTGGTGTAAACGATAATGAAATTAAGGCAAGTTTAAATAAATATATTTACCGTATACGGTACGGTAAGTTATTGCTTTATGTGTAAAGATATTTTATAGTTTAAACCTAACCTTAGTTTTTTTTTTAATTTTACTATTTAAGTATATTTAATTTACAAGGCTTCATTTGGACAAACATTTAAGGAATTATGTTTGTTTTGAAGATACAGGTTGTTTAATTAAATAAACACCTTTAACTTAAGCTAGATTTCATAAAAACTTCTTTTACTTTTGGGCAAAAATTAAGGGGTTATTTTTTGAGTGAGATTCAAGTTGAGGGGTATATTTAACAGGCGTCTAGAAATCAATGGTCAAACATAATTTGTTGAAATTTCAAATAACTTTATTTTTTAAAAACCAAAATTGAGAATTGGCGGACATCTATGCGCAGTAGGTACCAGATGGTTGAAACTATGCGCGTGTGGTATTGGCAGATATACTTTAAAAGGCTGTTTCTCTCTTATTTTTGAGATACTTGAAGTATTCGTTTGTCTACTTGATTTCTACACGCTGTTAAAAATAACCTCTCTGCTTAAAACTCACCCGTTGTATTAATTTATCCATTTATTTGTTAGATTCTTCCAATGGTGCAGAAAAACTTGATAGTGATTTAACTTCAAGTCATGGTGCAACAAACAAATTTGGCTTGTCACAAGAAGTTATACCAAATCAATTTACAACCGACAATAATAATTCCAAAAGTGATCGAACGATAATGTAAATATATAAATCTAATAAAAAAATTTTAGCTTCTGGCTTTTATTATTGGTTAAAAAATTCACAAATATTCCCAACCAGTTTTAAGCTAGTTTTCCCTACCAGCTTTTCCCCAGTAGTTCCCCACCAGGAAAAGCATTACATGACTAGTCGGAAACTAGTAGGGATTCCTAGCGAGGCCCTCGTTTCATTTGGGGAAAACTAGCTAGCGCCCTACTGATTCCCCATTTAAATTTCTACTAGGGTAGCTGTCTAGTTTAATTTGATTTTGCAAAACTTTGTTTCTAAGGTAAGTAGTTTGCAATAGTTAACCTAAATCTTCGAACCCGGAGCGGTTTTCATTTTAAGTTATTAAATAAATTTAGTTGTTAAATTTATTTATATTATTGCGTTTATTACCGGGCAATCAAACGTGATAATTTAAAAAAAATCAACTTTGGTCTAATGTAAATAAAAAAACACTTTGAAATATAAAAAGTTGGCCCCCCTATATTCTAGAGAATTTAATTACGAAAATGTTAAGCATACGTACGTCAACATACGATGAGATTTAGATTTTATACGGTCAATTTTTTAAAGTGATGTAATGTAAGTACTTTATTACATAAATTAAATTTAATAAGAGAAATAAAATTGTAGGGTGCCAGGAAGTGGTTATTTAGATGTATTTATTTGACATTTCAGTTGTCATTTAGAATATAAATGTTTATATTGATTTTAGTTGTCAAAAGATTTTAAATATTTATTAGGGTGGGCCAAAAAAAAACTTTTAATTTTTTTTCTTTAGGTACCATGAAAATATCGTCCAAGATGACGAAAAAAAAATTCTCCTAAAGTTTGAGCTCTTAATATTAATATTAAGAGGTGGCTCATCGCGATTTTTTATTTTCCATTTAAATAACACGGGAAAAAAACATTTTTTTGTTTGTAATTTAATTGCGATTTAACGAATTAGTGTGTTGTAAAAATCAATACATAATCTTGTAGGGAATTGAACGATCTACAAAAAAGATCTGATATGATTTTTTGCTTAGTCGACTCTTTTAAAAGATATTTGAGGTTAAAGTTCAACCTCAAATAGTAAATGATGACTTTTATAGTTTTCCATGCTCTATTGCCATAGCGAAATGAAATATTGGCTCAAAAACATGAAATATCATATTATTCGATTTCTACGAAATATCAATAATCAATATCAATAATTTTTTTCTATAAGTACTTGATTTAAAAAAAAACTTTTAATTTTCTTTTCTTTAGCTACCATGAAAATATTGTCCAAGATGACGAAAAAAAAATTGATGACTTTTATAGTTTTCCATACTCTATTACGAAATATTGGCTCAAAAACATGAAATATCATATTTTTCGTGAAGTTTATCGAGTGTTCTTTGGTAAAACAATACAATTTCTACGAAATATCAATAATCAATATCAATACATTTTTTTTCTATAAGTATAAGTATAAGTCTACTTGATTTAAAAAAAAATCGAATTTTTTTCTTTACATAAGTAATGACAAAAAAATTAATCATTTTCTCAAAAAATAATAAATATTCTATTTACACTTGACTATTAGGTAATAAAAGCTATGTTTCAATAATTTATCAAATAAAATAAAAAATGTTATTCCATAACTTGTACTATCTACTTTCACTATCTTTCACTATCTTAGAATCAAACATTTGTTGTACTCTTCTATTAATGCAACTCCTCTTTCTGCTACATCATTGAGAACGCTAAGACGTTTGAAAAATACTAGATTATCTTGATAGCTTTCATCCTGTGTCCAAAATTCTACATTCTTATTGATAAAGTCAATGGGTAAATCAAATATATTAAATATGTATATGTATATTTGATACTTATAGCGAGTAGTTAAAAACCACCAGCAAAAATATCCCAATTGTAACAAGAAAAATTTAGTTTGATTCCAAAATAGTGAAAAAGTGCACGTTGGAATAACATTTTTTAT
The DNA here is from genome assembly GCA_921294245.1 of Brassicogethes aeneus. Taxonomy (NCBI): domain Eukaryota; kingdom Metazoa; phylum Arthropoda; class Insecta; order Coleoptera; family Nitidulidae; genus Brassicogethes; species Brassicogethes aeneus. The sequence continues at coordinate 14,517,072 of OV121137.1, forward strand.
TTTAATTGTAAAATTATTGAAACATGGCTTTTATTACTCTACATTACCTAATAGTCAAGTGTAAATAGAATATTTATTATTTTTTAAGGAAATGATTATTTTTTTTGTCATTACTCAGGTAAAGAAAAAATTTCGAATTAAAAAAAAATTAAATATAGGAAAAAACCGTTTTTTCAACGATTATTGATATTTTATAAAAAATTTTATTGTTTTGCCGAAGAACACTCGATAAACTTCACGAAAAATATGATATTTCATGTTTTTGAGACAATATTTAGTAAAAAACTATAAAAGTCATCATTTTCTATTTGAAGTTGAACTTTAACCTCAAATAACTTTTAAAAGAGTCGACTATGCAAAAAATCATATCAGATCTTTTTTGTAGATCGTTCAATTCCCTACAAGAATATGTATTGATTTTTACAACACACTAATTCGTTAAATCGCAATAAAATTACAAACAAAAAAAATGTTTTTTTCCGTGTTATTTAAATGGAAAATAAAAAATGGCGATGAGCCACCTCTTAATATTGATATTAAAAGCTCAAACTTTATCAGAATTTTTTTTCGTCATCTTGGACAATATTTTCATGGTAGCTAAAGAAAAGAAAATTAAAAGTTTTTTTTTAAATCAAGTACTTATAGAAAAAAAAATTATTGATATTGATTATTGATATTTTGTAGAAATTGTATTGTTTTACCAAAGAACACTCGATAAAGTTCACGAAAAATATGATATTTCATGTTTTTGAGCCAATATTTCGTAATAGAGCATGGAAAACTATAAAAGTCATGATTTACTATTTGAGGTTGAACTTTAACCTCAAATATCTTTTAAAAGAGTCGACTAAGCAAAAAATCATATCAGATCTTTTTTGTAGATCCTTCAATTCCCTACAAGAATATGTATTGATTTTTACAACACACTAATTCGTTAAATCGCAATAAAATTACAAACAAAAAAAATGTTTTTTCCCGTGTTATTTAAATGGAAAATAAAAAATCGCGATGAGCCACCTCTTAATATTGATATTAAAAGCTCAAACTTTATCAGAATTTTTTTTCGTCATCTTGGACAATATTTTCATGGTAGCTAAAGAAAAGAAAATTAAAAGTTTTTTTTAAATCAAGTACTTATAGAAAAAAAAATTATTGATATTGATTATTGATATTTTGTAGAAATTGTATTGTTTTACCAAAGAACACTCGATAAACTTCACGAAAAATATGATATTTCATGTTTTTGAGCCAATATTTCGTAATAGAGCATGGAAAACTTTAAAAGTCATCATTTACTATTTGAGGTTGAACTTTAACCTCAAATATCTTTTAAAAGAGTCGACTAAGCAAAAAATCATATCAGATCTTTTTTGTAGATCGTTCAATTCCCTACAAGAATATGTATGGATTTTTACAACACACAAATTCGTTAAATCGCAATAAAATTACAAACAAAAAAATGTTTTTTTCCCGTGTTATTTAAATGGAAAATAAAAAATCGCGATGAGCCACCTCTTAATATTAATATTAAGAGCTCAAACTTTAGGAGAATTTTTTTTTCGTCATCTTGGACGATATTTTTATGGTACCTAAAGAAAAAAAATTAAAAGTTTTTTTTTTGGCCCACCCTAATATTTATATTTTATAGTGTTTGTTTGTTTTTGTTATTGTGTTTTGTTGTTATTGTGTTTAAAATGGCCAGTAGGAAATTTGCATGTAAAAATGACCCAGATTTGTTTTGTTTTATATGCGGACACTATATTATTGAAAAAAAAGGTAGAAAAATAACACCAAACCTAAAGATTGCATATTTACATTATTTTGGTTTTGAAATAAGAAATGAAGAGAAATCTTGGACACCAAGTTTAATTTGTCCAAATTGCAACATAACGTTGAAAAGCTGGATGTCTGGAAAAAAAGTTTATTTGTGTTTTGGCTGTCCAGTTTTATGGGCAGAACCAGTGGATCACTTAGAATGTTACTTTTGTGTGATAAATATTACTGGTATAAACTCAAAAAACAGAAGATCTCTTTAGTATCCAGACGTTACTTCAGCGAAAAAACCAGTTCTACTGTAGAACTTCTACATGATGAAAATCTAACAAAACCAAAACATCCTTTAAGTTATAAGTCATAAATGACAAATCAAACAAAAATGAACCTAGTTTTGAATCAAAACTTTTGATACGTCTTTTTCTGAAAATGAATTCGATGCAGAAAAAAACATTATGTAACACAAGCCGAATTATCAAGACATTTCCATTGGTTAAGGCGCTATCACTATCCCTTTTCGACAACTTAAGGTCCCTAATTAAATCATTTGGGCTTATTTGTTGAAAAAGAGAAACGGATCCGATGCAGTACAGAAAAAAAGTGAACACCACACATTCCTCATTATAAATCACTAAAATAAACAAAATCTAAAATTAAAAATAAATGTTTATGAAAGTAAATTAAATAAAAAAATAAAATAAATGAAAAAAAAATTAAAAAAAAAAACGTTTTTCCCCTTATTAAATCTAAAAAAATTGTAATATAAATGATAAAAAATTTATTTCTTAAAAAATGTACCGTATATAATCTAAATCTCATCATATATTGACGTACGTATGCTTAAAATTTTCATAATTAAATTCTCTAGAATATAGGGGGACTAACTTTTTATATTCCGAAATATTTTTTGATATACAGTGGACCAACGTTAAAAAAATTGAAAAAAAATCGGAAAATAGTGATTTTTTCTTACCTATTTTTGGTCATAGTGACAAAACCACTAATGCGATTTAGGAGCTTTACATCTTAAAATTTGTATTAAACTTCAGTCATTAGAGCTATAAAGATAATCCCAAATCTTGATCTTGATATCAAATAAAATTTTAGCTGCATATTTGTGATTGAATATTCTGTAACAGTGCATTTTTGCAAGATTTCATGCATAACCCGAAATCTAGAGCTAAACCAGAAAAACTACTATTATTTTAGGAATCAGTACAAAATTTTACCTTAAAAAAGTGGTTTTGGTTAAATGAGGAACAACTTTATCAAATTTTGTAAACTAGTGTTATTATATATATATATATAATATATTAACGATAGCGACGACGCTTTTTTCGTTTATCACAGCTCCAACAAATTTTAAATATTCCCCTGCACTTTCGCTCGCGCATGCGCACTAGCTATGTCACGGAGTGATATCCCATTGAGTGCGTATTGCGCTTGAGTGTCAAGACTTGATATCCCATTGATTGTGTATTGTGGAAACATATGAATGCGCCAGTGATATCACGATGTCACGACGGAATTTCGGAGTGATTTCAATACGCAATCACAAATGTTTACTGGGTAATTCTAAGTTTCAAAGCACGCCTGATTTCATACTGGAGTCTGTATGAGATCACATATGATTTTCAGTATAATTTTAAGTTCTAACTCAACCATAGAGGAATGGCGCCAGGTAAATTGCGCCAGATTTAAGAAATCTTTTTTTTTTGTAAATACCTAAATTTTTAATAAAAAAATTTTGGTATTTTATTTTAATTTTTTTATAGCTATTTAAGATTTCCTCCTTCACTGGAATTTTTTTTCAGGAAACAAATTGTTTTATTGCAATAAAATTTAAATATTAATGTATTTATTTTTAAATTTTATTGGGTATAATTAATTATAATTATTAACTTTTCAGCAATCAAATTTTATTGACGTATTAATTGCCGTTGGTCTTTACTGTTCCCGTTCAAAAGTTAAACTTGTGATCGTCTACCATATCATTTATACTTTAACGTACGTCAAACTATAAATGACATGGTAGACGATGTTTAACTTCGATTATTGATTATTTAAAATAATCGTTTTTTTCTATTAATCGATTATTTGATTAATCGATTTTACCTGTTCATTTTACAAAATCACATATGATTTTATTCTGACAACAGTATGATTTCATTCTGACAACAGTATGATTTCAAAGCCAACGTCAGCGGGACCAAAAATCTCGACTGATTTTACTTATTCTTTAAAGTTTTCTTTCTACCGGTTTCTACCGGTCTCTTTACAAAATCACATCTGATTTCATTCTGACATCAGTATGATTTCAAAGCCAACGTCAGCAGTAACAAAAATCACATCTGATTTCAGTCTGACTTCATATTGCTGACATTCGCGTATGCGCTACTGACGTCAGATTCTCGACAGACGTGACGAACGATTTTCACGTCTGATTTTATTCTGACGTCAATATGAAATCATAAATGATATCTGGGATAGATTGTCCCTATTTATTAAGCAAGTTAAATTTTCATATTCCTAAACGAGCCGTTAGAAATTATTCTGTTTTCTATCTTAAAATTCATAACACTAACTATGGTCATTTTATGTTTATTGACAGAATATGTAAAACTGCAAATAGGTTGAATTTGTCATTTTTCGGTATTTCTGTTGAAATGTTTAGATCGCAGCTTAAATTAAGCCTGCAAACAATTTAATTTATATATTGTATCTAATATATTTATTTTATATATATTACGAGCCCTAACCACATAATGTTCGGACACTTCATAATTTATACAGAAATTTTTTTCGTGAATACTATCTCAAAATTATTAGAAGTTATGAAAAATTCAGCTTATTTTGGCATATACCCCTCGAAGCGATTTTTATTTTTAAAAAGTTTACCTTTTATTTTTAGCTTTTAAAAAAAGGCTAACTTTTTAACTTTTTTTTGCATGAGTAAAAAAAGTTATAAATGGGCCCATTAAAAAGAACATAAAATATTATACAAACCCTGAAAATTTGGTAAAAATTGTTTAAATAATAAGAAAGTTATAGCGATATATATATCTGCAAAATCTCCCGTTTCCTAAGAAAATTGCAAAAACTCTTTAAAAATAGCATTTTTAAATTACTTATACTTTTTTATAACTTATTTATTTTTTACCAAATTTTCAGGGTTTGTATAATATTTTATGCTCTTTTTAATGGGTCCATTTATAACTTTTTTTACTCATACAAAAAAAAGTTTAAAAGTTAGCCTTTTTTTAAAAGCTAAAAATAAAAGGTAAACTTTTTAAAAATAAAAATCGCTTCGAGGGGTATATGCCAAAATAAGCTAAATTTTTCATAACTTCTAATAATTTTGAGATAGTATTCACGAAAAAAATTTCTGTATAAATTATGAAGTGTCCGAACATTATGTGGTTAGGGCTCGTATTGTTGTGTATTTTGTATGGATTTTTTTCCGTTAATAAAGTTTATTATTATTATTATTATTATTAATATTGTATTAAGGATATATATATATAGTAAATTTAAAAGTAAACTACGTACACGTCATCAATCAGCTGATCGGGCACGGTTGTCAATGTGATGCTAAAATCCTTGCATCAAGGGAAAGTGGTAGTGCAACTACAGGGCGATAGATGGCGTTTACATGAATAATGCCAAAATGTCAAAAGTCTGAGTTTTTATAACCTATATGATGCACCGCCAAAAGTATGTTTTTAGCCATTTTTAAAGACATTTTCTTATATAAAACCCAAAAATTTTGCCATCTAAAGTCAGTCTCTGGTATATATATTATTATTTCATGTATCCAACATATATTTTGTTAAATATTCTAATATATAATTAATAATAATCCTATTTACCTCTCTAACAGCTGTTAAAGGTAACAAAGGTCCATTATTATCCCGTTCTGCCTCAAAATAGCGTATTAAGGATGACACCAACTCTTGACTCCGACTATTTAAATGCTTCGGCATTTTAACACGTTCACTGCCGACGAAATAGTCCGCCCATATTGCAGTGCCGATGTTTTTTTTTTGGAAATTTTAGCTAAAAATGGACTAAAAGTTGTTTATCGTTTCTTATCGTAAGGTTCTATATGAAAAAATACTAAAACAAAAAACAAATAAACAAACGCGGTAGACGCGTTGGCGGCACCCAGCGACAAAAACAATGCTATATGCCACCGTACAGAACGCGGGTCCCGCGTGCTCGGCATATTGTAAAATACACAAGAACGCGGTAGCCGCGTTGCCGGCAGTTAAAGGGTTAAATATAGGAAACACAAAAAAACGATATATAACAAACACAAAAACGGCAATGAAAACTTAAACGATATAAAATAACACAAACAACAAACAAAATAAACGAAATAATATACGAATTAAACGAAATATTCAAAAACACAACTGACAGCTTCGAAATTCTAAAACGTCAAATTCTTTTTTATATGTCATTTAAATATGAAAAATTTGAATGTAAACATGACAACATCACAATTGTTGCCAACTTAATTTGGTTAAAATGCATTCAAATATTCAATTACAGACTTCGATTTAGTCATTTAGTGTTGGTACCAATGCGTAAAATTTTTGTTTTATTGATGACGTGTACGTAGTTTACTTTTAAATTTACTATATATACTAGGGGAATCTAGGAAATAATACCCCTGGAAAAAAACCACGGAAAAAAACCCCCGTAAAAAAAACACCCGGAAAAAAAACCCCTAGGAAAAAAAACCCCTAGGAAAAAAAACCCAAGGAAAAAAAGCCATAAAATAAATCCCGGTTTGACGAGTGTCACATAAAAAATGCAAAAATTGTAAAAATACCGCAAAAATGAGCGAAACCAACCCAAATCAACCCAAACTCAACAACACAACCCTACCGACCCCGCCCCATTGCCCCCCCCCCCGCCCCATTGAGTAAAAATCCCCGAAATTGGCAAAAATAAAAAAAAATTGCAAAAATCAATGCCCAAAAATGCTAAAAATTGTAAAAAAAGTTGTAAAAAAATTCTAAAAAAGTTAAAAAAAAATATAAAAAAATTGTTAAAAAATTCCGAAAAAAATTGTAAGGGGGTATTTTTTCCTATAGGTTTATTTTCCTAGAGGTTTTTTTTTCGGGGGTTTTTTTTCCGGGGGTTTTTTTTCCATGGTTTTTTTTTCCAGGGGCTTTTTTTCCGTTTACCATACTAGGGTGGGTCAAAAAAATCGACTATTTTTATTTTGACTTCTGCCACTGAAAAATCGGTTTCTGGGCACCTTCAAAACATGCTTAGCAACGATGAGCTCTTAACTTTGATGGGAAGATCCGCCTCATTACAGTTTTGCATATTTTTCTTAGTCCCCTACAAAAAAATTCATATCTCATCATTCGTTAATCACACAGCAAAACTATAAAGGAGTTATTTGTAGAAAATTAAATGTTCTACAAAAAAGATCTCATATACTTTTTTGATCAATCTAACTATTAAAGAGATATTCAAGGTCAAATATTAAAGAATTTTAAGAAAGATAACTTTTCTGTTCTGAATTTTTAACTTACTGAAAAAAAATTATCGACAATTGAGATTTTACTATGTCTATCGGAAATTGAACGCTCTACAAAAAAGTTCTCTTGGGATTTATCGATTACTCTAACCAATCAAAAGATATTCGCATATGAATAGCAGTATGCACTGACATTCCAATGCGAATATCTTTTGATTGGTTAGAGTAATCGATAAATCCTAGGAGACCTTTTTTGTAGAGCGTTCAATTTTCGATAGACATAGTAAAATCTCAATTGTCGATAATTTTTTTTCAGTAAGTTAAAAAATTCAGAACAGAAAAGTTATCTTTCTTAAAATTCTTCAATCTTTGACCTTGAATATCTCTTTAATAGTTGGATTGATCAAAAAAGTATAAAAGATCTTTTTTGTATAAAATTTAATTTTCTACAAATAATTCCTTTAGAGTTTTGCTGTATGATTAACGAATGATGAGATATGAATTTTTTTGTAGGGGACTAAGAAAAATATGCAAAACTGTAATCTTCCCATCAAAGTTAAGAGCTCATCGTTGCTAAGCATGTTTTGAAGGTGCCCAGAAACCGATTTTTCAGTGGCAGAAGTCAAAATAAAAATAGTCGATTTTTTTGACCCACCCTAATATATACATATATATATATACAGTTACTGTATTTATGTTCTTGCGAGCAGAGCCGGCTTAAGGCAATTGAGCGCCTTAGGCACTTAAAAATTTGGCTCCTCTAACTAGATACTATACTTACGGGGCCCGGGGCAAATTTTAAAAAAGCTTATTAGAGCCACCCCAAACTGTTAGCTTAAGGGCGCCCGAGAATTATAACCCAATTATTCCCTATGAATTAGAATACTTTTTATCATTAAAATAATACATAAAAACATAAATAACATACAAACATAACAAATATAATGTAAATAAAAAGTGTTAGGACTTATAACTGCATTTTTCTGCAAGATGTTATTAGTAAGTATTTAAAAAAAATTAAATCAACTTTAATTTTCTGTATTTGTATGTTAGATGTACTGCTGGTTTATTGTAATTAGTTTAATATTAAAATTTCAGAAATACCTTAAAACAAACAGAAAAATTAACACTATCTAAATGTGGATTTAGCCAGCATTTTGTGTAATCTAACGTAACGTAATTTAATTTAAAAGGCAGGCTAAATCAACCTTAACTATCGAACACAGATTGCTATCACCAAACACACAACACATAAGTAGAAGTGCCACTCTTGAATAAACGCGAAAACACCCAAGTCCTTCCGGCAGCAGTTTCCTCTAGTATCGCGTACCCGCTGGGGTGAGCACAGCGGGTACCCGATGCAAGAGGAATCCGTGTGCTTGGAGCATACGGGGGTTTTGAAATAGTTTAAAGAGTGCTAAAGATATTTTTATACAGAAGTGAATTTGCGGCACAATTTTTGTCGGCTTTACACCTCGTTATTACAAAGGAAGCTAAATTTTTATTAAATAATAAAAACAGTAAAAAATATTCTGTTATTACAATTGTATATTGTTTATTTGTTTTATTTTTGAAAAAAATAAACATTTTGGTAACCATTTTTATTTTTTTTTAAGTTGCTTGGGAACAAGGCGCCTATTTCTACGTGGCGCCTAAGGCAATTGCCTTGCCTGCCTAATGGGTAATATGGCCCTGCTTGCGAGCAGTTGTGACCGCAACTGAATTGTGTTGTGATATCTAGTTTCTTTATTTACCGTAAGTACTTACGCTTAAAATTTTAAAACTGTTTTGAATATTCCATGATATAAATGAATTAAATTTACATATTATTTTTAAATTTATATGTTAAAGAATTAATAGATCTAGAGATGATTACAATTATACGTAAGGCACCTAATTTTTATAATAGAATTCGAAATGAAATAAAAGAGTCAACTTTAATAAGACATAAATGAATTTTTAACAAGAGATTTTTCTTCTATCTAATTTTTAATATTGATATTTTGCATGTTTATAAAATAATGTCTGTATTAGGAATGTGAGGTTTTAAAAAAATAAATACCTATTAATTTTTAATTAATTTTATATTAAATTTTAAAAATCCCTATTATTTTTAAACCTTAGTTTCTATTTTTTTCTTACTATAAATTTTAACATAAATTAATATTATTATTATTATTATATAGTAATTACTAAGAATTTTTTTTTGAAGGGTATATTTTAGAAGGCTAAAATAAAGTAGTCAAAAATGACTAATTTAATAGCTTTTTCACTTGTACCATGGTTAACCATGGAATACCATGGTATCCCAACAGCCAATTCTTATGTAAAATTGTCCCCTGAATCCGAAAATACCGTTAAAAATTATGAAAGTGGAGCAGTTTTTGAGATATAGTCACTTCCATTTTAAAAAGAAAACTTATACCAGCCCAAACCATAACTTATTCTTTCTGAAATAGCGCACTCGGTAAATATATAATAATAATAATAATAATAATAATAATAATAATAATAATAATAATAATAATAATAATAATAATAATAATAATAATAATAATAATAATAATAATAATAATAATAATAATAATAATAATAATAATAATAATAATAATAATAATAATAATAATAATAATAATAATAATAATAATAATAATAATAATAATAATAATAATAATAATAATAATAAACTTTATTTCCCCCCCGCGGACCAACAGGATTGCACGCGAGATTGTCCTGCACTGTAACCCACTGGGAGTACCGAGTACCATGTTTCCGGGAAAGGTTGATGTGAGCTTGCTCTGCCGAGGTGTAAGTTGCGGGGTAGGTCTAAAACCAGCCACTTCGGTCCCTAATCAGGAAGTGCGCATTGGATGTGGAAGTCGGATTCCACATTGCTTCGGGCGAGCCCCTATTCGTCCGAGTTTACCGGGATGGGGAAAACGAAGGCTGGGCCTCAGGGAACTGGGGTAAGTTCTAGAATAAGCTGAGGGTATACCCGTTCCTGGCTATTTCGGCCCGCCCCTATGCGCACGATGCGCTGGCAAACAAAAGTTATGGGAAAAAAAGAAACCGTGGAAACAACGAAAAATAGCCCAGAAGATGCGCATAAATCTTCAAACCAAAACCCGGGTAACTCCGGAGATTTTATCAATGAAAAGGAGGTTATTCCCCGGTTCTTGATAATTTCCAAACGTGAAGGAGACTTTTCAAAGGAAAGTCCCTTTGCTATTTCAAAAACTTTGTTTGGTCTAGTTGGAGAGGTACGTTTAATAAAAAAAATTAAAGATGGTCTATTAGTGGAAGCTAAAAATGAAAAGCAAGCTAAACGATTACAAGGTTTGGTGCGTTTTGGTGAAGTTGATGTGGTGGTCAAAACCCATCAAACATTAAACTACAGTAAAGGTGTCATTTACTATAGTGATCTACTAAATTGCAGTGTGGAAGAACTGAAGGGGCATCTGATCGTTGAGGGAGTAACAGATGTCAAACGAATCCAAACAAAAAAAGATGGCAAACTTATAGATACTCCAACCCACATTTTAACATTTAACTCACCTGTCCTTCCAAAGAAAATAAATGCTGCTTTCCATAGATTAGAGGTAAGACAATATATCCCTAACCCGTTAAGATGTTTTAAATGTCAAAAGTTTGGCCACATTACCGATAAATGTGAGTCCAAAGTACAAATTTGTATTTGTAGACAACCTTCCCATGAGGGAACACCCTGCACCCTTCCAATCAAGTGCGTGAACTGCAGCGGAGACCATCCGGCGAGGTCCAGGTCTTGTCAGGTTTATCAGGAAGAAGCTGCACTGAAAAAAATAATTTGTTTAAGCAACTAAAAAAAAGTTGCGCCAACAAATTTTATTTGTAGCTATAGCCTCAACTAAAATCTTTGTTACAACAACAAATATTTTTTGTTGAGACATAATATGTTACTGTAACTAATATTTTTTGTTGACAAAACTATGGCGTCTTGTTTAAAGTAACTAATATTATTGATATCTCATACAATAACATTTTGTTGTTAAAACAGTTTAGGTAGGTACATTTGTTTTAGGTAATAATTTATTTGTTTCTATAACTTTTTGCATTTGTTGGAAAAGCTATGGCAATGAGTAACTACAACATTGTTGCTTTGTAACAAAGCAACAATGTTGTAGTTACTACAACAGTTGTTATAACCCTAGACCCTAGACCTAGGGTTATAACATTTGGTAGTTCTTTTAATCACCAAAAAATAATTTTTGTTAAAAGAACTTAAACAATATTAACCTATGCCTACACAATATTGTTAAAGCAACTCTTTCAGTATGTAATATTAATTAATTAAAAGAGTTGCATTAACAATATTGTGTACGTATAGGTTAATATTGTTTGATTTTTTTTAACAAAAATTATTTTGGTACCTTTAAAAGTATTTTCTAATGAAGAAAATCCCCACTCGGTTAATATTTGGTTTACTCCTTCATCCATAACGCCCAATTGACAAAAATTAATTAACGCGAACCTGCTTCCTCTAGCATTTGCACAAAAAATTTTTGACAGTGACAAATTATTTTTTTATTATTCAATTACTATGACACCAAGACTTAACTTTAACCATGGCACCAAGTCGGTCAACTTTATAAAATAAATTTCAATGTCACGTCATGCCAATTTTGGGCGAAAATTGACAACAAAAATATATTTGTTATGTTTACTTAAGGATACCTATTAGCGGCGACGCATATTGTCAGTAGGGTAAACTAATTCTTTCCAACAAATTCATTTTTGTTGCAAATACTAATGTATTAAACACTTTACTTGCGTTAACAAATTTTTTATTAGGACCAACAAGAACAATTGCAACAAAAAATTTATTGGTTGATAAAACAGATTTGTTTTTTCAGTGTGCAATACAAAAAATTAAAACTTTAGATAAAGTAACTTATTTTGAGGCTAAACGTCGATACAATATGTCTAAAAATATAAACCTACCTAAAAACTTCTCGAATGTTGTCAAAACCACTGCACCAGCCGCCAGTAACCTCAAAATAGCGGACATTATAAAGGCCTTAATTCCTGAAATAACAAAGGTTGTTACTTCTATTATTTCAGGCGGGGCCGGCATTTCCGGACCGCAATCAGAAACATTTGCCCTCCGTCCAAAAAAACTATATCTCGACATGGTGTGCAGTATGATTCACAATCCAACACTGATTCGGTTGCCGAAAAACGCAAAGCGTCCGAGACAGGGTCAGACACTGAATCATCCATTTTAAATTCTGATGCCGATGTAACTACAAAAAAAAGAAAAGATAAAAAAGAAGGGACCAGGATGGCAAAAGGGACGTAAGCGCAAGCCCCCTCCCTCCTCTCCCCCCGTAACAGATCTCAAAACTAATATTGTGATAACAATTCCTGATATTAACCTGTGATAACCAACTGTGATATTTATACATATATTTTATTTTTACTTTTAGTCTATTTTATACTTACCTGAACATATTTTTAGTTATTTACCCACCTGTTTGTACTACGATTTATACACTTATTTATTGAAATATTTATTTATTATAATTACTTTATTTACAATATACTTTTAAAACATCATTTATGGAAAACATATTTCAATGGAATTGTAATGGTATAACTACAAGATATTGCCATTTAAAACTCCTAATAAATAAATATGATCCTCTCTGCATTTGCCTACAGGAAACACATCTGAAACCTGGTCAACCATATTCCCTAAAGAATTACGAGTTTATTAGGCGAGACGCTGAGGTAAATCAACGAGCGAATGGCGGAGTTGCCATAGGTATCAGAAAAAATATAAAAGCAGACAGAGTCCCTATTAACACAACGTTACAAGCGGTAGCCATTAAGATTAATTTCCCACGTTTGTTGTACGTTTGTAATATATACTTACCACGTTTTGACTGGACACTGATGGACCTAGAAAATCTTGTTTCTCCGATTCCCCAACCATGTCTTCTTGTGGGCGATTTTAACGCCCACAATCCTTTATGGGGCTCCGAAACCACAGATGCTCGAGGACGCCTAGTAGAAAACTTTTTAGTTCATTCAAATATGATACTCTTAAATAATGGCCAACCTACTTACCTGAATGCGCGTTCCAACAGTTTTTCCCAAATTGACCTTTCAATGTGTACTGCCTCAATGGCACCTCATCTAAAATGGAAGGCCTTAGACAGTCTTTACGATAGCGATCACTTTCCAATAAAAATGGAGTTTAATGTCGTACGTACTCGACATTTTATTCCCACTAAATGGAAAACGAATCAGGCCAACTGGGATATATTTAGAGCCAATCTTTTTACTCCAATGTATCTGGAAGATACACCAGTAAACGATGAGATCGCAATCCTGACGGACCGTCTCGTGGAGGCAGCGATGCAAGGAGTCCCAGTCTCAGAAGGTCACTATATTTCCAAGAAGCAGGTCCCCTGGTGGAACAAAGAAGTCAAGGATGCAATAAAGGAAAAAAAAAGCGTTTAATTTTTGGAAAAGACATAAAACTCTTGAAAGCATGATTAGTTTTAAACGTGCAAGAGCCAAAGCCAGATGTACGATTTTAAAACACAAGAGAAGTTCCTGGGAAAATTATGTGGCCAGCATAAACCCCGAAACGCCTATTTCTCTTGTATGGAAAAAAATACAAAAAATGTCTGGGTACAAGCAAGCTATTAGTGTACCATATTTAAAAGAGGATGGTGTCAATATTAACGACCAGGAAATAATCGTGGAAAGGCTTGCAGATCACTTTCATAGTGTCAGCAGCTCAATAAACTATGATCCTAACTTCCTGGAACAAAGGGAAGTTGAAGAACCAAATTTCTTTACTCACGAAAATTTAAATTATAACGCACCATTTACTATGGAAGAGCTTGATGTAGCTTTGGCCAGAACAAAGAAAAGCTGTCCTGGACCAGACAACGTGCTGTACGATTTCTGTTCCCAGGCACATGCAGAATTCAAAAATTATATTTTAAAAGCTTTCAATAAAATCTGGTCCAAAAACCTATATCCATTTCAGTGGAGGGAAGCTTCAGTTCTTCCTCTATTAAAAGAAGGTAAGGACCCATCCTTACCTGGATCGTACAGACCAATAAGCCTCACGTCATGTCTAAGTAAACTTCTAGAATCTATGGTTAACAGGCGACTTGTCTGGTGTCTCGAAAGCAACAATCATGTTTCACATTACCAGTCGGGATTTCGTGTCGGTAGGTCAGCCCTTGATAATATGATATATCTAGAACATAATATTCAGGCAGCCTTTAGTAAAAGACACCACCTGACAGCTGCCTTCTTTGACATAGAGAAGGCCTACGACATGACTTGGAGATTGGGGATCCTACAATACCTTCACCAGTGGGGGTATCGTGGAAACTTACCTTTATTTGTTGAGTCCTTTCTAAAGAAAAGATTTTTACGTGTTCGTCTTGGAAATGTCTGTTCAGGGCGTCGTCTTCTGGAGAATGGAGTGCCCCAAGGTTCTACCCTGAGTGTAACTCTGTTTTCAATTGCTTTAAATAAAATCTGTGATAATCTAAGTGTTAACGTTAAGCGTAGTGTGTACGTCGATGATATCATGATATTTATTTCTGGTCCTATAAAATCAAACATAAATAGACAAATGCAAATGGCAATAGATCAGATTGTACGAGCGGGCGAAGATAGAGGTTTCAAGTTCTCCCCCTCCAAATCAAAAACTATGCACTTTTGCCACTTAAGGACTCCCCATTACCGTCCATTCCTAACCCTAAAGGGAAACTCCTTAAATTGTGTGGAAGAATTAAAATACCTTGGCCTCATTTGGGATGAACGTCTTGCCTGGAAAAAGCATATGGATTATTTAAAGGGAAAAGTCTTAAAAGCCCTTAACTTGATCAAGTGTCTTGCCCATAATAAATGGGGAGCACATAGAGATTCTTTACTTACCTTGTTTAAATCACTGGTTATCTCCAAGCTGGACTACGGATCTGTTGTATATGGGTCCGCTCCAAAGTCCACATTGCAACCATTCATAGTCTTCACGTAGAATCTGGTATTATGTCCCTGGAAAACAGAAGATTGTTTTTGGCACTATCTTACATTGCCAAGTGCAGAAAATGGGGAATTACCAACTTTGTCCACCCTTATCTTATTAATGACGTACCCTTGAGAAATCCTAGGTACACATCATCTATTTCCAAGGCCAGACTGATGGGTGATGAATTGCACCTAAACATGCCGGTCGGCGACTCTTCATTTGTTCCCAATAATCCACCCTGGACTGTTGAATACCTGGACGATCTTCAACGCCTTAAATTGGAAAAGACTGAGGTTACAAAAAATATTAAAGATAGGATTATAGTAAAATGGAGTGAGGAATGGGCAGACTTTTTTAAATAATATAACCGACTTGGTAAGTGGATGCAAAACATCTACGTTGAGCCGTAAGCGACAAGTTGTTATAACAAGGTTAAGGTTGGGTCACACCAATCTTACCAAATGTTACCTCCTGGAAGGTGCTGAGGTACCTACCTGTGAAGGCTGTGGTGAAGTACTTACGGTGAGACACATTCTTGTCGAATGTCCCTCTTTACATCATAGAAGAATAAACCATGGTATATTCAACGTCCAACTAAAAGAAATGCTTGAATATAATTCAATTCATATTGAACAAGTTCTTAACTTTCTTAGTGAAATTGGATTTTTAAATAAAATTTAAAGTAACATCTGTGATACCAAGTCCCATTTTAGTGTATGTCATTTATTTTATTATTGTATCGTGCTTACCTGTTTATTTATTGATCTTTTCGTTTTATTTATTGATCTTTTCGTTAAATCTAGTCAGGAGAGGTTTTTAGCCGGTAAGTCCGGCACTACCCAGCGTAATGTTAGGGTGTCCATGAGGATTTTCCTCTCCGGTTATGGTGCCAATGACCGCAGCAGTCGACGCACCTTAATGAAAAAAATAATAATAATAATAATAATAATAATAATGTCTTTATTAATTACGTATACAAAATACAATAATTAAAAGGCGAAGTCTAGCCTCCTGGCTCTCCTGGCCTTCTATAAACTCTTTCGCTTCCATCTGGTGACGTCTGGACTCATCAGAGAATAACACGTTGGTCCAATCCGCGTAATTCCAATGTTCATGTTCTCTTGCAAAAGCAAGTTGAAATCTACGATGCTCCGGGGTTAGCAATAGACATAGGGCTGGTGAATACTAAATGATTTTCATTAAGTCGTCGACGAACTGTCCACCTGCTAATAGTCACATTCCTCACTTCGTTTAGACGATTTGCCAGCTCAACTGATGTTAAATGCCTATTCCTTAAAAATGAAGTCACCAAAAATCGATCATCCCGATCCGATGTTATCCTTCTACAGCCTGATCCTGGTCTTCTATTATAACTACCGGTCTCATTAAACCGTTGAATAGCCCTCTGAACTGCGCAACGACTAAAGCCTGGCACCTCAGCCGCATAATATTGGCTACGACCATCCTGTACTAAAGCCACAGCCCTTGCAGCATCCGTAGGTGTTTAAGACATCTTTATACAATTTTTATGAAGAACTCAATACTTTAAAATACTAACTTGGTGTAGTTACTAAAATAAATACGATAAACAATAGAATATACTATATTTGCCAAGTCATTGATAAAGATTACAAAAAGGGGTGGCCCCAAAACTGATCCTTGAGGCACACCGCACTCAATTTAAAGAGTATTAGATTTAATATCCTTGATTTCCACTATTTGCTCCCTGTTTGATAAACAACTTTTCAAACAAACCGACATTCTACCTCTTAATCCATACTTATTAAGCTTTTTCAGCAACAATGAATGATTCACCAAATCAAAGGCTTTGCTTAAATCTAGGAAAATACCGACACTTTTGTTTTTATTATTAATATTTTCATATATGTTTAGTAAAAAATCCATTAGGTATTGCAGTATTTGTAGATTTACCCTTGAGAAAACCATGTTGGGCAGAAGATAAAATCCCGAACTTGGTGAGAAATCTTGTTATTTTTAGGCTTATTTTTTTTTCAATAACCTTTGATATAGAGGAAATCAATGATATTGGCCTATAATTTTCCATATGTTCTCGGTTGCCTTTTTTATAAATTGGAATGACTTTAGCTGTCTTTAGTGTATTTGGATATATACCGGTATTTATTGGCAAGTTAATAAGGTAAGTTAACGGAACAAGTAGATTATAAATACTTTTTCTTACTACCTCGACTCAAAATACGTTGTTTCGTCCCCGATTCCACAGCAGAAAGTTTACGTTTCTTGCATTGGTCAAGCTATACGCGCACACTCTAATAGCGGGAGTAAAAATTTTTAAGTCGTGTGCTTAACATTCAAATTTCGTACTGCCAACATGAGAAACACAAAAATATGACAGTTTTAAACCATAATTTTGCAATTATAACAACAAATAAACAATTTATGTTTTTACTTTTTTACTTTTTATGTTGTTTTAAGTGTTTAATGGTACTTTTATTTGTTATAAAGAAGTAATTTGTTAATTAAAATACAACGTTTTATTTTTAATGTATTGGCACCGCTGAATTCACGGCCTACTGTTATTTATTTATCAAGCTCTTCAAATGGAGATAGGTACATAAATACACATTTAATTTTTTCCCGTATTTTCGGCCGGGTTGTATTTTCGGCCGAGATAGTAAGAAAAATAGTATACACTACACGGGCAGAAAGTGTGAGAGTCCTGAACTGCGCGCCATGATGCCCTCGGCTTCGCCTCGCTTCGCCTCGGGCATCATGGCGCGCAGTGCAGGAATCTCACACTTTCTGCCCTTGTAGTGTAATATACTATTTTTAAGCAGATTTAAAGATATTAAATCCAGGCCAGCTGAATTTGAGTGTCTTAACTTTATTACAGTGTTGTATACTTCTGTTATAGTAAGACCCTCTAGATACATTGGCTTCTCATTAGCTTTAATTTTAATTTTAATATCAGTATTTATAGTTATTTCAGAATACATTTTTTTTGGAATATTAATAAAAAATTTATTAAACTTATTAGCAATAGTTTTAGGGTCTGATAATAATTCATTGTTTTTTTTTAAATTTTTATTCCAGTGTCCAAAGTTTTGTTTGAAACTGAACTATTTATTATAGACCAATCAGCCTTAGATTTGTTGGAAGAATTAGTCAAAATAAAATCATCACTCAACACTTTGGCACCACATAATATGCATAATTTTATAAATGCTCTTATATGTCTTATAAAAATTTATATCAGCTTCGCAATTTGTATTTTTTATTTTTTTGTACAGTAACTTAAGTTGCCTAGAAGGTATTTTAATGCCTTTTAGTTATCCACGGTTTTTTATTTCTTTTATTTGTTTTCAAATTTAATCACGGAAATCTAATATTTACATAATAGAGCATTAAGTTTAAAAAATTATTAAAAGAAATTTACACCAAATCCCTACTAAAAACATCATACCAAGGTTCCCTACTCAAGTAGCTAAAAAAGTCTGATAGTTGTTTGTATTAAATACTCTAGTGGGTACGTATTCATGGCTGACATTCTTATCAAAATCAAGTTGAAGAAATTGTGCATAATGATCAGAAATAGGTTCCTCAGGAACCTATTTCTGATCATTAGTGTTGCCGTTCTAGTACATTTGTACTAAATCTAGTACATTTTGAAGAACTCAGTACAAAAGTACATTTTCTTACAAATGTCCCTTAGTCTAGTACATTTTAACATAACATAACGACACCGGCAATTTTTGACTTTGAATAACGCGGCATCAAATTTTGTGTGGCAACATCGCATTGCTTACGTCAAGTTTAATTGACATAAGAAGTGCGGCGTTGCCAGTGCAACCCGAACAAACCTAATGAGTCATTGTGTTGCCGCGCTGAATTTCTAAAATGTACTGAGCGGAAGCAATAAAATGTACTAGATTGTACTAGATTTACAATAAAGTGCAACATTGCCGTTTTTCATAAAATGTACCTTAGGGTGTGTAAAAAAAAACTAAAATTATTTTTTTTTCTAATGGTGTTGAAAAATTAATACTACATTAAAAAACAAAAATTTTGGCGCATATTTGAGCTCTTAATATTAATATTAAGGTTTGCCTCAATTCATTTGTTGTTTTTCCATTTCAATAACACGGGGATTTTTATTTTTTAAATTTTGAATTCTTATAACTTTGGAATGGTTTGTTTTCGCAACACCCAAGCGAGAGGAGTTATAGACAATTTCACGCTCTACAAAAAACATCCGAAGGTCAAAGTTCTTCAGGTGAACCGTTTCAAAGATATCAGCGAATTGTCTATAACTCCTCTCGCTTGGGTGTTGCGAAAACAAACCATTCCAAAGTTATAAGAATTCAAAATTTAAAAAATAAAAATCCCCGTGTTATTGAAATGGAAAAACAACAAATGAATTGAGGCAAACCTTAATATTAATATTAAGAGCTCAAATATGCGCCAAAATTTTTGTTTTTTAATGTAGTATTAATTTTTCAACACCATTAGAAAAAAAAAATTATTTTAGTTTTTTTTTAAACACCCTAAGGTACATTTTATGAAAAACGGCAATGTTGCACTTTATTGTAAATCTAGTACAATCTAGTACATTTTATTGCTTCCGCTCAGTACATTTTAGAAATTCAGCGCGGCAACACTGCGTACTGTTTTACAGGAACCGTTCCTGTAAAACAGTACATTTAATATTTGATGAATACAAATTAGTACATATATATAATCTAATCCAGAGCCTTTAGAAGAGACTTTCGTATAACATCTTCGACTAAGTGGAAAAATTATAAGATTTTAAAATATTAAAAAGTTCAATTTTCTTATTTAGATTTGTTAAAAAATCGATGTTAAAATCACCACACAAAACAACTTTTACAGTTTTATTACAGCACAATCTGCTAAAAACTTGTTCTAGACTACTCAGTAAGTAATTTATATTGGTGATGACCCTGTGGAGATCTATACAGCGAAAATATTATTAGTTTTTCATTTTTTAAATCTAATCCAGTACCACAAATTTCAAAATGTTTTTCTCTACATAAATATTCAAAACTATTAATATCACGTATGCATTTAATTAATGATTTTTTTTATAAATATTATAGTACCACCATGCTCAAATTTAGTTCTACAATAATTGGCTACCATATAATAAACATTAAATGTTAGAAATTTGACTTCGGATATTTTTAACCAATGTTCTGTGAAACAAGCTATCTCAATGTTTTTATCTGATAAAAGAATTCCAATGAATCTACTTTGTTTTTTATACTTTGCGTATTTAAATGTAAAATATGGAAAGTTTCCAAAGTCCTACCTCTTCGATTTAGTTGCTATGCATAAATATAATTAATTTTATTTTTTTCACTCAACATTTTTTTTTTGTAAAATAGTACAATTAATATCGAAACAAGAATGATTTTCATTCAAAGTTTCTGTAGTTTTTTTATTAAATTCAACACAGTTAACACGTTTTATATTCTTACTTTTACAGTCTTCTTTGATATGACCAGCTTCACCACATTTTAAACATTTTTTATCAGTACAATCCTTTGCACCATGATTAAAACCTCCACAGTCAAAACATATAAACACATGCATATAATCAAAGAAATGACATCTCGACCAGTTATTAAATATTTTACCGTCTTCAAGGAAGTTTTGAAAATGTAAAAGGAACACATTCTACAATTGCCATATAATTTTTGATAATTATTTTAAACTTAATTACTTTTAATCTTTGGTTTTCATGAACGTTGCTTAATTATCTGTCAATATCTACTATTTTAAAGCAAGGAGACCGAATTTTTAAAATATTGAATTTTATAATTTTCAGTTTCAGTTTTTCTATAGCAGCAGTTGTTATTTGCTTCACTTCTCCCTTAGTTTGACATCTAATTAGGATTCCCCCATCGTTTATATTTTTAATTTCTGATATTCTAACTTGGAAAGTATTAGGATTTAAATTTTTTGTAATACATTGAGTGCACTACATAACTACATGTAGTTTTGTTATCTTGCGTTACTTTTGGTTTAATAAGAACTATTTCACTTGCTGTTTCCGCATATGGTTTTTGATTCGCAGTTGAAGAACACATTTTAGCAGAGTTTACTGAATTTGTTTAGCATATTTATTCCTTCATTTAGGTTATAAATCTGCTAAATTTATTATTAAAATTTAGTCCTGGAGCATAAAGCAATAAAATATTCTCCGTGGGATTTGTTATGAAGGGATGATGGGACTATATGGAATAGCTTTTTTATACGTTTTTGAGTTGTGTGGTACCGGGTGTTCACCTTGAAAATATGTCTGGTGGTGTTTATGGCATTTCTAATCCAAAATGTCCACCATTTTCGACATTCATTTATAAAATGCCAAATAATTAATTTTATTGTGCCCTTTGAAATAAATTACATTTGACATTTTTTGATTGTCATATGACCGTGTATCGAAATAATTGTATAATTTTATGGGCCGTCAAATTTGATGGCCCATCAATATTTTTAGCATCTAGCAACCGTGACTTTTTTGAAATAAAACTGTTTTAGCAAATTTAAGTAGTTTCATTGGTTGCTTATAAATTAAGTGTGCCTTGAATTTATCAATTTATGTTTACATAGAACTGTCAAAAGTATTTTCTCTACGACTACCTACTTAAGAATAGCAGTGGCGTATTTAGGGGGGGTCCGCCGGGTCCGGACCCCCCCCGGGCGCACTTATTTTATTATTTTTATTACAAAAAAAGTTCCTTTTATTTACTATTTTATCGGATCAGAAGAGTTCCTAATTTGTGATTTTTTAGTTATTAAAGCATAGCACTATGCTAGTATAGTATTTAGGATTTAGCTCCGGGGGGGTCCAAAAAACTAACTAAATATGTATACATATTTAGTTAGTTTTTTTGGACCCCCCCCCGGAGCTAAATCCTAAATACGCCACTGAAGAATAGTAACATTCTAGTGTAATTTTTGATCATAGAAAGGATGTTTTTCTGCAATACTGTGCGAGAATATTCCTACTCTTGTTTAAGAATGGTCACAAGTAACGACATCTCCTGGCTGTTTACTTAACGTAAAAAATTTAAAAATATTTAAATATTACTGTATTATTTATTAATTAAAAAATAATAGCAAGTGTATAATTAAGGTTTAGGCACAAAAAATTAGTTATATTTATTGTTTTTCAAATATACAAATCAAAATTATAATAAATTTGATATTAAAATGATAAACCAGTTACCTACTATACCGGCTTTGAAGTTTTGACAGATTCAAAAAGTTAAAAAAAAGACCTTTAAAATGTAGAAAAAGAATAGATGTTGACATAGATTACTTGTAAAATTAGTTTTGTATTTGTTACAATGTTATTTTTTTTATTAGTGTAAATAACTATTTTTAATTATAATAAAGATTTAGGCATACCATTTGTTTAAATTTATTATAATTTACATTATAAAATTGTGACAGCACAAAATGGTTTGACAATACAAAAAACTTAAATGTCAAAAACTGCTTGGTTTCTTTTCTCTGTTTAAAATTATATAAGCGTTACTATTCTTACGTAGTCGTAGAGAAAATAATGTCTGAAACACGTTTGGAATAGCATATTCCACTCTCGTAAAACCGTCACACTCGCCTTCGGCTCGTGTGTCAAATTTTTCCTCGAGCGGAATATGCTGTATTCCAAACTTGTTACAGAATGTACTATTACGATTTTAATACTTTTTTTCTGTTTTTCTAAATTTAAGGTATGTTTTTGTGTTTAAATTTGATTTTATATAGTATTTTATTGAATTTAAAAGCATTTTTAATTTCTAAATACTTAATTTTAACAGTTTTCTTTTAAAATATTTACTATTACCTATTTAATTACCATTTTCTGTTAATTATAATTTATTACACTGTTTTACAAGGAAAAATAGAAACTTTATTTTAAATTTTTAGGGTGATTTTGGTGCGCTAAACACAATAAACTTTTTTCTTTTTTTTCTTATTTGGGCCATTCACCTAAATGACGGTATATTTTTGTTTTTTAATTTAAGATTTTACTTAAATCAGCATCGAGAGGGTATGGCAAATCCGATATATGCCAAATCCGATATAGGGTTGAAAGGTGGTTAAATTTCGCATCCAACGGTAAAAACATCGTTTTTATCGAATCAAAAATAGCTGAGTTACAACTCATAAAAGTTCAAATTTCTAGCAAAATGGCTCCAAATCGATCCATGCAAAATATAAAAATATAACAATATGTCAGTTTTAAAAGCCAATATTTTCTTAACCATTTGAGATAAAAAAATGTTTTAAATCATTTTTTTCCTTTTTTATGGTTATTTTAAGAGATTATATAATTTTTTTTAATAGGACTACTAATTACGAAATTATGCGACATTTTATAAACGCATACCTGAAATAAAAGTTAGGTGTCGGATTAATGACGTCATAAAAAAATGACACATTTTTAAACAAAACACCCGATAATACACTACTGCATTGTGTATAAAAAACTGATTTCAGATAGTTTCATCTTCCCTTCACAAAAAATCCCACGGGATGCACTACACTGAAAAAAATAAGCTGTTGAAACAACAAAAAAAATATTAATTCAACTCTTTATGCACTTTAAATACAAGCAATGGTTTTTGCACGTTTACTTAACCATCTAAAAATGTCAAATTGTATTGTTTAATTGAACAACAAATAACAGTCAAATGAACAAAATAAGAATATTTGTTCTAATCTGCTAATTTGGTTAATTTAACATTCTTAGGGTGTTAAGGTAAATTTCTTGAAATGTCCAGGTAACCTTTTTAGCATATTCACTTAACACCAATAAAATGTTAAATTAACATTCTGAAAATGTAAAATTCTTTAAAGGTTGGTATCCAAAACAAAATTATGGAAATAATATATTATTATATATAAATAGAAAGAATTGAACCTTCACCTCGCCCAGAGTTTTTGTTTTGAGCGTGTTCCACCCATGATACATCTTTGTATCATGTGTTCCACCTACTTCAAATACCGACAGACTGTTTCGCCCTGTATTGAGGGTCTTAATAGTGTCGGGCAATATGGTGTAGTGAAAGTTCTACTGTGGAACACACCTTAAACAAACAGATATCTCATCTTATATACACCTAATCGTAAGCTAACTAAGGCGAGATGTAAGAAAACGTCATTGTCTAATGACGTGGCGTGAGTGTTCGAAGCGCCATTCTCGGCAATTTTATGAATGCAAATTTTACATTTTAAATTTTAAAGTAACATTTTAAATTTGTTAAATGAACAAATTTAAAGTTTTGGATTAAAGAGCAACTAAACGTTAATTTAATAGTTTTTTTAGGTAATCCTAAAAATTTCAGTAGTTGATTCAACAAATTCCAGCTATTAAATCAAAGTACGATAAACATTTTAATTCAAAATATTAGTTTATGTTAAATTAACATTTAAACTGTCAAATGAACAAATAAACTTTGACAAACTCTGACTTTTGCTTTAACACCAAAATATAGATTAATCCAATAGGTTTTTTGTTGAAACAACATTTTTAAAAATGACATTTAGGCAAATGTTAACTCAACTACATTATTTTTTTCGGTGTATGCTCCAAAACTAATTGCTCATGAAATCTATTCATTTTTAACAGAATTTACAAAACCATTTAATTCCTTGTGTTTCCTCCACAGTTTTAACATGACTGGCTTTAAGATTAACACTTTTAATATGAAATGACTTTTTTCACAACCCAGAACATACCACTAATGTCTCATTATTTTTAAATTTATTTGAACATTCGCCACAGTCACCCATGACGACGACTACATCGACCCGGTAGGACACAAAATCAATGGTGAATCTTATATTAAATTTTGTTCTAGATATAGTTTATGTAAAAAACACTGTTTTAAACGATTATTAATAAATTGCATATGCATCTAATGTTCACTTATTTATGCTTATTCGGTCCTTCACTATTCACATTCACAGATATTCTTGAAAGAGCACAGCGCACATTCAAACACATCCGTTTAGCTTCAAGCTTGACACGTGTTAATGGTTTTATTAAGAACAATTTAAAGGTGTTTATAGAAGTTTATAAAATTTTATAGTTCTGATATAGTCTTAGCTATTTCCACATAATTTGTATCTGCAAGAAAAATTTAATTTTGCGTAGATAAAATGTTTACTTTATTATTATAATTTTTTAGATTTGACCATCCAATATTTTTTTATTTTATGTATCCCCTGCTTTTTTGTTGTTGTTTAAATTTGTTATTTTTTTTTAGGTTTTTTGTAAAAGTTATTTATGTATAAAGTCAGTAAAGTCGTAATCACGAATGTGGAAATTATTTGCAGAAGCGAAAGCCGAGGCAAATAACCTCGTGAGTGATAAAAAATTACTTTAATGCCGAGGTGCATATTTAATTTTATCCGAAATCACATTTAAATAATACTAATAATTAATATTGATCATCCAATCAAATGTCTTTGATGATCAAATCAAATGTCATTTAAATGTAGGAAGTGTCTACTGTCCGTTCAGGCTAAGTTGAGCGGTCTTAGGAATGTCACCCCGTCCATCATCTCTATGTTTAGTCACAATTAAATACATGTATTTCGGTAGCCGCTCTGTACCAACAAACCGCAAGCCCCGGCACTGATAAATCATCTTCTTGTTACCGAAATCTTGCGAGGATTAGATATTTAATTTAATCAACGGTCACAAGATCCCCCACCAAAGCGCTCAACTTAGCCTGAACGGACTGTACGTATAGGTACTGTTTGTTTCGACGTTTATGACATATTTGCCCGCGGCGATATTTAACTTAATTAATAAAATTAACTTATTATTTTTATTAAACAACATTTTATGAACGGATCCAATCGACCTACGCGACGGTGCATTTTTTTAAATATTATTTAGTTACTGCTGAGTACATCTTAAAATGTATAATGGGTTGCATATAATACTCACTATTAAATCGGCAGTAAAGTCCTACTTTACTGCCGATTTCTTTTACTTTACTGCCGATTGTTGACTACTTTACTGCCGATTTCGGATAAAAGTTGTTTAATAATGTCCAACATGTTTTTATTTCATATTTTGAATTAGTTATAAAGTTAATTTTTTACATTTTTTTTTGCTTTTTTAATTACATTATTTAATATACTACCGTACAGTAATTTTTTATTTTGCTTTTATATTTTATTCTTTTAGGCTGCTTAAAGATTCTTTTTCACTTATACTGTATATTAGGGTGGAGCGAAATATAAATATTTTTAAAATTAAAAACGCCTGTAAATAGAAATTTGTGTATGCATACATATCATGATAAAAATAAATATTTTGGTGAAAAAAATTATATACTTTCTTAATTCCTTCCGCTGCCCCAGAGCTATCCTAAATATAAAAATCATAAAATTCAGACGATTGGGCAAATTGATTTTCAAAAAAAAGCTAAATGGGGGCCCCCGTTCAATTTTAAAAATACCAATATTTTCATATTTGCAAATATGAAAATATGACATTGAATGGGGTCCGCCCATTTCGCTTGTTTTTTTTTTGAAAATTAAAGTGCTCAACTTTGGAAAAGTTACTTATGCTCAAAATAAACAACTTGGCTCAAAAAATATATATATATATTACTACCGTTTTTTGCCACAGCTCAAATATTATAATTTTTGTGTTTGCCATGGCTTTGCAGCAGTGGAAGGAATTAAAAAAAATATATACTTTTATCACCAAAATGTTTATTTTAAATATCAGTAACTTTTCCAAAATTGGACACTTTTCAAGAAAAAACAAGCGAAATGGGGGGACCCCCAGTCAGTGTCAAATATGAAAATATTTGTATTTTTAAAATTGACCGGGGGTCTCCATTTAGCTTTTTTTTTGAAAATCAATGTGCCCAATTTTGAAAACGTTAGCTAGGCTCTAAAAAAATTTTGGCTCAAAAAAAAATTTTTAACAGTTTTCTGCCCTCGTCTGTATTTTATGATTTTGATTTTTATATTTAGGATTTTTTTTTCCACCAAAATATTTATTTTTATCATACACAACTTTTCTATATACAGGCGTTTTCAATTTTAAAAACATTCATATTTCGCTCCACCCTACGGTATAAGTTCCGAGATCGTTCTCTGGTTGGACCCATTTTTCTTAATGGTAACCTGACAGGAACTTTAATTTTAAATATTTAGAAAACGAATTGATGGAATTTGAATTTTATTTTTCATAAAAGTCAAAGAAGCAAGACTTTTTTCACTTGCCCTACCATTTAAAATTTCAGTAGTTGTTTCCACTGCGCGCGTATCTTTACGTTTTTTTTTAAATCACCACTTACCACCCAAAAATTCCTCTGTTTGGTTTTTATTGGGCCATTCAGTATTATATATATATATAAAAAAAACTGGCTTGCTCTCTAAAAATGAATTAGTCAAAAATGACTAATTCACTGATTTTTCACTTGTACCATGCTTAACCATGGAATACCATGGTATACCAAAATGTAACAGCCAATATGTAAAATTGTCCCCTGAATCCGAAAATGTTGTCAAAAGTTAAAAAAGTGCACAGTTTTTGAGATATAGTCAATTTTCCATTTAATATGGAATTGACTATATCTCAAAAACTTCTCCACTTTTGACGGTATTTTCGGATTCAGGGGACAATTTTACATAAGAATTGGCTGTTAAATTTTGGGATACCATGGCATTCCATGGTTAACCATGGTACAAGTGAAAAAGCAGCCACTAATAACTATTAAATTAGTCATTTTTGACTAATTAATTTTTAGAGAGTGGATTTTCTAAAGTTATTTGTGGTTAATAATCATTGTAAACAAACCTTAGTATTTTCTGAAATATTTTTTTAACCGTAAGATTGTATATAATAATAATAATATAAATTTAATAAACCACGATTTTTAAATACATATACTGAATTTAATCGAAGTTTCGACCCCTTCCCCCGGTTGTTGCGCATGCGAATAGTCCTAAAACTAAAGAAAACTGCTTGTTAAGAAAAACTTAATATACGTAGACTATTCTTACATCAGAGTCAACTTGCATAATAACTAAATATTAAAAAAATACTCGCGAACAACGTAATTACTTATTCTCCAGTACTAATATAATTAGCACTTAAACCAAAACTTTATTACGCGGACATCATAAAATTCTACTGGCTTGACGTGGCATAAACTCAATTATTTTCTGAATTTATTCAAAAGCTTTGCTGTGATTTTGTTGTATAATTGGAGATAAAACTACAGGGTGAACCAAAAGTCTTAAATGATTTACATATACATTTTTTGTTTGAAATTATTTTATATGTGGTTTTAAAAACAAATATATTTATTACTGATTCTAAGCAAGAACATTTTTTTTGGAAAAGATCTTATATAATAATCATATTACCACCTTCTCCTATAATATTTTCACACATCAAAAGACAGTAAACTACCCGATTTTGATTTTATACCCCTCGCGTATAATTTAACTTTTAAATTTCAAAGGATAACAAGTACAAGCATCGATTGAAATTTAATTCCGTGTACTAAAATTTCCAATTTTGCAGTCCATTCAATTACAGTCTGTCATCAAAAAAATCAATTAACTCTTGTATTGTCCAGAAGCAGTCGTGTTTTAGCAACGTTTACTTTGAGGGTCGTTTCGAGGTGTATAATTTAGAACAGTTTTCCCCGGATTTTCTATATGGTTAGCTTTCATTGCCAATTGCTTGTTTGGATATTTATAGGTACAAGTATAGACGGCTTACTATTAATATAACAAAGTAATAGAAAAATTTATTTAAAACCTAAAAAACACAAAAAAATTATGGATTGTTTTTAAATTATACTATAATATATAATATATAATATATAATATATAATATATAATATAATATAATATATACATTAGGGTGGCCCAAAAAAAAAAGAATATTTTTTTTCTTCTCGTCTCTTGTGAAAATATGTTGGTTCGTCATGTTTTAAGAGCCCTGTCAAAAGATCAGCACCATTAAAAAATTTTTAGGGGTCGCTCAAGATTTTTAAAAATTACCAAAATCGTCAAAAATTGGATTTTTTTTTATTTTAATTTTTTTTCTCGTTCCGATATTATTTTTTAATTTAAAAATAATAATGATTCTGAAAATTTCAAATCGATATTTTAATTTCTAAAGGTCGCTCAAGATTTTTTTAACTTTCAAAGTAGAGTATTTTGAAAGTTTTCGAGCGACCTCTGAATATAAATATCAACGAACTTTTAGCGACCTTTAGAAATCAAAATATTGATTTGAAATTTATAGAATTTTTATTATATTCAACCTAAAAAATAATATCGAGACGAGAAAAAGAATTAAAATAAAACAAAAATTCAATTTTTGACGATTTTGAAAATTTTTAAAAATCTTGAGCGATCTCTAATAAATTTTTAATCGAGCTGATATTTTGACAGGGCTCTTAAAACATGACAAACCAACATATTTTCACAAGAGACGAGAAGAAAAAAAATATTCTTTTTTTTTGGGCCACCCTAATATACATATTATGTTAAAATAAATAAAAATCAAGCTTAAAATGATATATCCTAAATTGCAAGTGAGAACAAAGGTCCTAACTAAACCCGTGCAGCCCCGCTTAAGCTACTTATAAAAGCTTTTTTTACTTTTGTTTATGATTCGTGTTTGGTTTCTTATAGTGTGCGCATTGCTCTAAAAATAGTTGGTGAAATATAAATGACTTTACGACTCAGGAGGTTGTCCCTTGTTTCCCAGAGTAGAAATACACTTATTGCAAATATATAAATGTATAGAAATATTTAGTTTGCTTAATTTAACGTACACTGTAAAAAATCCCATTGAGTAAGTATTTTTTTGGTAGTGAGTTAATTTAGTGAGTTAAATATTTGAGTAAAATTTTAATTAAAATTGGGTCTTTTTACAATGATTTCCAATTGTGACAATTTTTCTTACAAATCTGATTAACTTTACTCACATAAAGAATGAATTAAACAGAAAAACTCTTTTCAAGTGACTTTTACTCAATTTGATAATTTTTTTGCAAAAAAAGACTCATTTCTGAACGAGTTCGCCAAACCATAGCGTTTGCATTTTTCCCATAATCCCTTTCGCGTCTAGCAGCATCAATTTCAGTGTTGCCACCTATTACTTTAGTAATAGATCTGTTACTTTTATCGAAAATATATTACCCTATTACGAAACAATGTAAATCTATAACTTTTTTCTTTCCTAGTAGGCATTTTTTTTAATATTCTATTGTGGTCCAAAAGATTATTGTCGCAGCGCATCAAACTATTGTAGAGTTAAATTTTTTTTGGTTTTTCTAATATAAGTGTTTTAAATCTTGTTATATTTTTAATTTATTATTAAAAAAAAATAAAAAATAAAGAGTTAATTAAAATAAACTTATTGTTTATGCGAAATTTAAGATTTTGTTAATATTGGGTAGTTTTATTCCCTTGTGCAATTGGATTTACATGAAATTATTGTAGGTACATTATATTCCGATCGAATGATATCATCGATACCCAAACACTTCTTAGTCGATAATAATTATAATAAAGAGCAGACTGTTAGCTACTTTATCAATCAAAATGGAAAATAATGACGCATCTACCAGTAAAGCGAGTCCTCCTAAGAAAATACGAAGGGTGTGCCACTATAATGTTGACTGGGAATCGGGCTTTTCGTGCTTTTTTATTTGTAATATTTTTGTTTATTTTTAATTTTTTTCAATATTTCAAAATGATAGCCGATATTTTTAATTTTTCTGGTAATTAAATTTTACCATGATAAAATTTTTCATTACCATGAAATTCAAAACTTTGTCAAATGAAGATAAAATTTGTTCTTAATAATTAACTTTTGCATGAAAAATTATACATCTTATTTTTTAAAAAATTTAAATAAAAAAAATAAAAATTAAATTTTAATTTTTGCCGACCTCTGGTTAAAAATAATTTTTTAAATTATTTTTACCTTTAAATAATAATAATAAATAAAATAAATAAATAAATGTGCTACAAAATATGACATTTTTAGTAATTCCTACCAGGGACACTATAAAACACTATTACCTATATGTACTCTCCAAACACTATAGACACAATAAAGAACACTTCTGACACTATAAAACACTTCTGTATAAGCTTATACAGGTTTTCAGGTGGAGGTTCCTGTTTCCAGGAAGAACGGAACCACAAATCAATTAGTTGATCCAGATTCCAGGCCTAAACTAAACAAGTCTTGAAACTATTATTCTAAAAGGGATATATTATACCACTTCTCTATATAAACCTGAGCTCTTTGGTAAACATTTAGAGTATTTTTGGTAAATTGTTTTGACTGATATTTTGAAAGATACCCTTTCCTCAATTCTATATGTATTTTTATTCCAAAATGTTGGTCACTTATTTTTTTTTAAAGTTTGTCTCTGAATTTAACCATTATATTATGTGGTATGTTTTTCTAGTAATAACAAAATTTTTTGCAAAAATGCCATAAAATTATGAGTAAAATACATACAAATATAATTCATTTTAAGTGGGATCAGTCTCACTTGCAATATCGTTTTCTTGATCTGATAAGATAGCCCAAAGTGCTTCAGGACAATTTTCCTAGGAACTAGTTGCATTAAAACTGTTTTTCCTGCACTTGAACAAAAAACAGTGGATATGTACATGTTGTGTATAGTATATATACTATAGACTGTATACGCCAAATTTATAAATTATAAAAGTATGAGGCAGCACCAAATTTGCTGAAAATAGTCTAATATGTTTGCAGCATTCCTATATACAATGCCTTTCTAGAAAGGGGAAATATTTGGATAGACGAAATAAATAGTCTGTCCCTAGAAAGTGTGAAAAGCAAACTTTGCGTTTTCTTTAACATTAATAGCAGTTGTACTGAATTTAAAGATGCCATATTAGGCAATAAGGACTTGTTAAAAGCATCTAATGCCAAATATGTTAAAAAATAGTCTTATTTGTTGTTTTTTTGTATGATTTGTACTTGTACTATTTTTTTGTTCTGGTTCTGACCTCATGTTATGTTTGTTTTTCAATAAAAATGTATATATATATTTTTTTGGCGTTTGTCTGCATGCCTGGTTTTTTTTTGCAGCACATCTGGCAACCCTATTAATTAACCCATGAACTTATTGAACAAATTAGTAAGCTAAAATGTACGACACCCTCACGGGTTAAGGGTTAAACAAATTTTGAATCTCATCGTACACCACCACGAAATTAGAGAATTTTTTAAGTGTTAGTGATAAAATTTGCCTTAAAAGTTTTGCGATCGTCCCAATTTTTCATACAAGGCGTCCCTGAAATGCCCACATATATCTGATACCAAAATAATGCGATATAACTAAATTTACCTCTATACAAAAGTTGATAATAAACTTTCAAATTTCACATCGTGTATCTTGGTTATTATCATCTTTTGTATGAAAGTAAATTTAGTTACATCGCATTATGTCAAAGTATAGTCAACGAAGGAAATAAAATTTATCAGTTTACCGATTATGTTTAATCGTTAACAATTTATGAATCTTTATAGTATCACAATAACAATGGTTGATTTAAGAATTTAGGATTATAAATACTGCATTTAATGAAATTCTAAAGTGTGTGGTGCCAAATAAGTCTCTACATAAAATAGTTTTAACTAAACGGCATTTAAAAAAAAATCTAGCTTCTCTATTATGGAATAAGAATATCTATATCAAAGGATATAAATAAAAAATATCATCTAATTTTGTAATTTTAAGGTTAGAAAAATCTGGTTTGACCAAAATATTTTAGATTATTTGGAAGAGTGTGTTAATATGGTATTACTTCTTCTAAAAAATGTGGTAGTTTTTATAATCCAGCTTAAAGTGTATCTACCTACATACGTACAGTTGTATTCAATAAAAAAGCGTACAAGAATTAGAATGAGAGAAAACTGTCAAAATAATATTATTGCTTAAAACCGGCTTATCACTGACATAAGTCATTAAAATAATTACTATAGGTTATAAAGAGCATTGACGTCGTAGGTTAATTAAACGCCGCGTCTAGAGTCCCGTCTGACGGTTCTCTATTGCGCTCCCGTTAACAGAGTGACGTCATCAAATGACGCAATCTTAGGATGGGAAGCATATCTTTTTTCCTTAACCAACGTCCCGAGTCCGCCCGCTTCGAAACCAACCCAAACCCAACAACCCAACCCAACCGACCCCGCCCCATTGCCCCCCCCCCGCCCCATTGAGTAAACATTTTTTAACGAAGGAATATTTATTTAATTACATTTTATATTATATAACTAGCAAAATGATTATGAGGAAAGGTAAATAAATTAAAATATTAATGTAAAATTAAATATAAATGCTTTTAAGGCCACATTGTATTATTTTGGTATGTAAATTCTTTAAAAAAAAATTAAAAAAAGTTGTAGAGGCGCGAAGTATCGAACCCCGTACCTCTCGCATGCAAAGCAGGCGCCCTTCCATCGAGCTACCGAGCTTATTGTAATAACCCTATCGCTCGAAAAATAATACCTATTTACAGTGTGTGACGTCACAAAGTTTTAACGGGAGCGCAATTGAGACCCGTCTGACGGGACTTTAGACATTATGTTAATTAAATAATATTACAAAAATTATTACCTTTTAGAAATGAAAAAAAAAACAAACATTAAAAAAAATTTAATATTTAGTCATGCATCCCTGTTTTTCTATTACTTGAGCCAATCTATTTGGGATGAACTGAATTAAATTTAATACAATATTTGGATTAATATATTCCCAGCAGTATAGTAGGTATAGTATAAATGTATAGTTTCCCATAAATCCTCAGATATCCCAAAAAAGCAGCATCCTGTTCAGGGGTGGACATTTTGGGACGACCTGAACCAACTTTTTGGTTTAGTAAATTTTCCTATTCCCAGCGTTGCTTAATTTTTAATATAAAGTTTTTATTTCTATTATACCACAGTACGAATTGACCATTCTTCTTCGATTGAGGCATTTTTATTTTCTACTGTCAGTGGAAAGCCGGTTTTACGCAATAATGTTGACAGTTTTCTCTCATTCTAATTCTTGTACGCTTTTAGTAGGTATAAAGCTTCGACTGAATTTGATCATACATCGAAAAATCATTATAACTTTAAAAAATTTAATAAAGCATATTTTATGGGAGTAATAAATATTTTCACGTTGCAAGTTTCTCTTAAAATTATTTGTTTTCTTATAATCTAACTTAGGTAACTTAGGTATGCCGAAATGCCACTGGCGGCTCCTCTTACTGCGCATGATCGCTTAATTGACAAATGTGCCGGGATTGAAAATGTTAGTTACTTTATAAATAAAATCTGTAGATAGCTCAGATGGTAGGGCGAGACCAATTACGTTACTCTGCAACGTTTGCAGAACCAGGTCCTCAGACATGTCACCAACTCGGACAGATACACAAGGATCGCCCGCATGCATGATATGACGGGAATCCAATACATTAAAGATTTCGTTTTTGTTATTTCGAGCAAATTTTATGAAAATTCTATTCAAAATTCTAACTTAACATCACAAATTACACACATCAGACGCTTTGACAACCACAACATTAGACACGGCCTTATTTATAGGAAACTCCCTATTTTTCTTCAATAGTCGCGCTTGCCTTTAATTCAAACCTACCATTCATAGCGAGGTTTTTTATTAATTTATTTTAATTTTCCTCTTTTATTCATATTTAGGTTTTTTTCAAAATTTTCCTAAATATATTCGGCACTTATACTCTTCCTTTTCCTCTTGTACTATCCCCTCTTTCTTCTTTTTAAAAAATTATCAAAATTTTAAAGAAGGTTTTTTCAAATTGTTTTTCCTTCAAATCACTCACAATTTTTATTTTATTCATACCTTTCACATTATCTTCCATTACTTTTCCTTGAAATTTTTACTGAGTATCTTCCCCAAAATCGCTATGCGAGTAAAAGCGGAATAGCACTGAGTAATTATAATAAACTGGGCCCCTATGCGGTATAAAGTTCAGACAGGGAGGTTAATTACTCAAGTTTTAACCTTCCTGTCACCTCAAAATTTTACACTTCACCCATTTTTTCACTTCACACTTTTTTCATATCTCCCCCTTTCGACCACATATCCTTGTCAGGATTACCTCAAAATTATTAAACTCTCTAAATTCTCTAAATCCCCTTTATACCTTTTATAGTTAGGCTGTTTATAAAATTTATAATGTATTATTTTTAAATAAATTACTTTGGAATTTGGAATTTGGAATTTTGGTAGGGCGGTCGCTTGGCATGCGAGAGGTCCCGGGTTCGAAACTAAGAAGCTGTCGAACTTTTTTTATTTTATTATTTCATAAATTTGTTGTTTCTTTGTTAAACAGTGTTCGGTTGGGTTGGGTTGGGTCGGTTGGTTTGTTTTAGTTTTATCGTAACATAAAATATACCAGAAGTTGTCGAACTTGTTAAAAAGTGTTTTATTTTTATCGTAACATAAATTTGCCCATTTTAGTTGGGTTTTTTGCTCAATGGGGCGGGGGGGGGGTCCAATGGGGCGGGGTCGGTTGGGTTGTGTTGTTGAGTTTGGGTTGGTTTGGTTTTATGACGTAACTAACGTGCCTTTAACATTTCGAATCGCGGCACATTTGTCAATTAAGCGATCATGCGCAGTAAGAGGAGCCGCCAGTGGCATTTAGCATCTCGTGAGTTTTGTTGTTAGAAGTATAAAAGCTTCAATTTAATTTGAACTATATTCAACAATTATTTAGTATATGTACCTATATTTAAATGACCATATTAACACACTCTTCCAAATAATCCAAATAATACAGAAGCTACATTTTTTTTAAATAAATGCCGTTTAGTTAAAACTATTTTATGAAGAAAACAAGATATGTAGATAAAATGCACAAAAACAATACATATTTGGCATCATTCGCTTAAGAATTTCATTAAATGCAGTATTTATATTCCTGAATTCTTAAACCAACCATTGTTATTATGATACTATACAGATTTATAAATTTTGAACGCTTGAACATAAGCGGTAAAGTATATTATATTATTTATTTCGTTGATTATACTTTGATAGATACATAACCTGAAAAGCCTTAAATGCCTAATTTTTAAAAGACTGCGTTCTGTACAACGTCACAGTCTCGTCCCAGCCCTTGTGCGAGTCGATGTAGCGGAGAGAGTAAACGTAAAACGTTAAAACCATAACCAACAAATAAGCCCTCTTAGTGCAAACAACTATAGTGTAACAATTACAGTGAGTACAGACTACTCTTCTGTCAATAATTAGTTAAGGGCCAAGTGAAAAGGAAAAGTGAAGTGACAAGTGCAAACGTACATAGTGAAACGGTCAAATGAGTTAAGTGTGAAGTGACAAGTGTCAGTGCCTGAACGGTCGCACCATCTGTCAACAGGTCGTTTTTCACTGGTCAAACAAAAGAGGCCAAACAAGGGAGGAACAGGCCACCTGCAAATGATTGCTAAGTATTCTCAATTCATTCGCATGACCTAACACATAATTTGCAAATTAAACTAAACAAGGCACATTGCCTAATCCCTACAAAAAAACAATAATCATCGGCAACAAATAAAATAAAAAGTCAATTTTCCAAGAAAAAACCAAACAGCCGATCGCGGACACACACCAAAGTTGAACAGGGCAATAAAGCTGTCAACAAAAAATTCAAGAATAACAAACTGAGACCAAATAAATTTGACACTTAAGACATAACACATAAACTAAGAAAACATAAACAAAGTAAAAAAAAGCATTCTAATCAATATCCATGGAATTTGTAAACACTTGGAACTGCCTTATCGCAGCGATTGCGGTCTTACGCTCGGCACGCGTGATGGGCTCCTCCGCGGGGGGGTGCAGCCTCCCGTGGCCTCTGCGGGGGATGGTCTACACCAGTGTTGCCAGATTGGGCGATTTATTACAAATTGGGCGATTTTTAACTCGCTCTGGCGACCATAAATTTACAAAAATCACAAGTCGACATTTGGGCGATTTTCGGCGCTAGACCGGAGTCAGCTCCAAGGAGGGTAAAATAATTTTCCTTGACTCACCAAAGCTATGATCGGAATATAAGTAGGTTCATCGACATAAAACATATGTTTTATGTCGATGTCGAATGTAAATATGTAATATAAAGAAGATTGTACGCTGATCGTAAACGTTAACTAAACGATGTTATTTAAATAAAAATCATGCGTGAATGTTCAGTTATTTTTTATTTTACAACAAAAATTCACAAAAAATGAACTTAAAAAAAACTGGCGACTTTTACTTTATTTTGGCGACTTTCGCCGCCTCTGGTGGCGACATGAAATTTTTTTATCTGGCAACACTGGTCTACACAGCGGTAGTCGTAGTACGATTGCCGTTGTGTGGATTGTCTTCCGGGGGAGCCGCGGGGGGTTGTATTTCTTTGCGAGGGAGTTTATCATGTATGTCGATTATCGTACCAGCGGCAACATACGGCCTAAACACCTGCGCGCTAACTAAAGCAAACAGACAAAAATACGCAAACTTGAACGGATGATCATTACACTACTAACGACAGACTTACCCGACTACCATCTACAACATCCCCGCGACCTGCTAATGGGAAAAACCATTACCAAAAGGGGAAGAGTAGCCCAATTAAAATACTGGGCCCTAGTCACTCGTAGACAACGCAACAGCACACTACAAGCCACCCTTAAACTAGATCTTAAAGACAAAAAAGTCGGTAGACCATGCTTCACATCTCATGATACGTTAGCACAAAACATGCACTTCTCACAAATTTACAAGACCAGTTGGGAGCAACTAAGCAACAATAAAAATAAAATAAAAAAATCAACCGACACATTTTACCAAGTTCAGGAACTATCCGACACGGACAATGACAATAATGAACAAAACGAAGACCTCGACTAGGAAACTACACCCCTGCAGCGTAATAACAACTCCCCAACTCCAAATAGTAATCCCAAATGTTTGGAGTAATACTAACCGACTGGTCTAGGGGGATTCCGCGTCGTACTTAGTTTTAAGTCAGCGTAATTGTCCCCCAAAAACCAACTCCCTCCCGTCCCTCATCCATACCCCACTGAGCGTATAGCATAGGCTCGGCGAACCCGGGAACGGCTATTATAACTATTCGCCTCTCGCTCTCGAGCCCCAAATAGGGGACAGTACGGAACGCAATGGACATTCGCACCCAGCAAACACGGGTGAAGCCGTGCAGTTGTTGGGGAAGAAAAAAAATCGGCGTAGGTAAACATAGGCCTGTACGGGGTTCGAGAGTCAAGAGGAAATGGGGCTGGTTATACGTCTCTTATACTCACTACTTATACTCATACATACTCACTGCGTTCTGTACAACGTCACGTGATGGGACTTTGAGGTGTAGAGCATAGTATTTAAGCTATAACACACTAGTTGGCAGACTGAACAAAAACAACGCCCCATTCAGAGTCAAACATAAATTAATCAACGACAATATATTTAATCATGACCCTTAAGGCTCTAAACCCCCCCCACCTAAACACACATAAACGTCGAAAGGCTTTAGCCGAGAAAAAGGCAGCAAAGAAAATAAGGACAACAAAAAACAAAAGACATATTATTAATTTTTTTGTTATTTTTAAAGTTTCAAACAAATAAAATTGAACTATTTATTAAATAAAATCGTTCTCTTCTGATTTAAAACAACCTGGCAACTATGGTTCGTAATTACGAATGACTTGGTTTAAACCACGCCCAATTAAAGTTTGTTTCTTTTTCTCTGATCAGAATATAATTTGTCATCCTTGTCTCCAGCCTTACTTACTTGATTCTATACAGTCTGTATAGTCAATTCCATATTAAATAGAAAATTGACTATATCTCAAAAACTGTTAAATTTTTTTAACTTTTGACGACATTTTCGGATTAAGAGAACAATTTTACATAAGAATTGGCTGTTAAATTTTGGGATACCATGGTAATCCATGGGTAACCATGGTACAAGTGAAAAAGCAGCCTCTAATAACTATTAAATTAGTAATTTTTGACTAATTCATTTTTAGAGAGTAAAGCCTTGGTTTTTAAGAGCATTCCGTTGCGAAAATCGCCGACGAAGTTCGTCGACGGAATGCGTTCGCGAAGTTCGCCGTATTTAAAAATGTACTTTCAAAGCCGTCCGTTTTTTTAAGGCCTAGTTTTAACGGAATGCGCCGACGTTGTTCGTTGTTATCAAAATAATTTGGTTTGAACGTAATTCTGCTGTCATTTCTCATAGTTCTTGTGTGGACATAACAGTTTAAATATGCCCATAAAAATTACCAACAGCTACAATTTTCCAATGAAGAGGAGAAATTAATAGATTTAGTGAAATTTTGCTTCATTTTTTGATAAGTGTCCCTTAATTAATACTTCATAAGTTCCTTCTCATTTTCTTGTTTTAAAAATGTTGTCCGGTTCTTCATTTTTTAATAACTCCATCAGCAACTCGTCTTCTTGATCTGCAAAATTCTTCCTCCAATAATAAATACTGTAGAAAATCCTCCATAGCGCAGCACAGAATGTATAATGATTTGCATATTGAAATTCATTATTTCATTTGAATTAAACGGTCAAAGCAATGTTTTAAAAAACACGGCGAGACAAACTTCGCGAACGGAAATCGCGAACGCATTCGGTTGACGAACTTCGTTGGCGATTTTCGCAACGGAATGCTCTTAAAAACCAAGGCTTAAGGCTACGCAAAATGTTAAGGGAACCGGGGTCTAAAAGAGCTAAAAAATGAGTTACGTAATAGGAACTTGAATGATAAGATACAAATATACGTGTTTGTAACTTTTTTTATTACATAACACTTCTCTTTAATAATGTGTTTACATGTGAGAAATCGAGTGTGTAATTCAGCGTTTACTATAGGGAAGTATAAAAACTAAAAACATTATTAATCGTTAAATTCATGTGTTTTAACACGTTGTAATATCTACTTGGGCAATTTCTGTGTATACCTAATTTAAATGGTAGCCAATTTGGCAAGAACCGCAGTTATTAGATTTGAGGTTTAAAAAAAGAGGTGGATAATACGAAAGCATAGGGTTGCACAGTCTGCATTTAGACGAGTTTTTACACGATATTGAGAAAAGCGTGGGGAAAATTAGTTCGCGGTGTAACTTTTAATTAAATTTTAAAAATTACATCGCACAGTTACGAAAACTTTTAATATAAATGTCTATTGGTTGACCCTCAGCTAGCCTATGCAAACCATTGGTGTGTTTTATTTTTATTACCAGTAACAAAATGTTTCTTATGTTTTTTATATTTCAGTAAAAAAATTAATTTTCTTTGTCTATCTCTACCTATCTATCTTTCTAATAATTAACTTTAATTTTTTCATTCCGCATTTAAAGGCTACGTATGGTAAAAGTAATATGTATTAAGGTTGTTGTGATGATTAAACTTTTGAATATCCTCGTTTATTTCCTGTTTTTATAATATTCGATAATAATAAATTAAAATGTCGATGTTGTTTATTTCCTGTTTTTATAATATTCGATAAAAATAAATTAAAATGTTGCAGCATGCTGACTTAAAAAAAAAATAATTTCGAGTAGGTACCTAAATAAAATATCTAAAAAATATTCTAAAAAAAACCAAAATATGTAGTATGAAAAATAAGAAGGGGAGTAATTATAACATGATTAAATTTTAATTTACTAAATGTATACTGTATACAGTATACAGTTATACATTTAGTAAATTAAAATTTAATCATGTTATAATTACTCCCCTTCTTATTTTTCATACTGTTAACATGTTAAATTTCTGGTTAAAAAATATATATATTCTTATTATTTAATTTATATGCCTACAAGGTCTAAATTAAATTCATTTAAATATTTACAGTGGTTTTTTTGTTAGTCATTGGTTAAGATTATGTTTTGTGTATATTTCCATAAAAAGTTACTATTAAATTATTAAGCAATTATAATTCTAATGAAAGATTTTCTAAGAAACCTTCTCCATACGCAAACAAATTAAATATAGATATTTTCCTAAATCCAAAAATTACCTTTGTTCGAGAATATTGTGCAATATTGTGCCCAAAACAATTCCAGTAGCACAAAGATATTGGCCCAATATTCGTAATAATATTGGGCCCATATCGATGCTTATTAGACAAAACATCGTAAGCGAAAAAACCTAAATTTTACATAAATTTTACAGGAGAGATTTTTTTTGTGTGGGAGCTTTATTTTTAAAGTTATGTTTCTAAAAACTGGTGAGGCATTATTTTATTAATGTAGAATTCAGGTATTTAAGTTAGATCGAATCTAATATAAAAGTTTCATTCAATTTTGTGGCATACGATATTTTATAAAAACATCTTTAGTAATGTAAAATTAGTCTTGTCGCTTAAGTTACATTTACGTTATTTTGTGTATAATAATAATAATCATAATAATAATAT
The DNA here is from genome assembly GCA_921294245.1 of Brassicogethes aeneus. NCBI lineage: Eukaryota > Metazoa > Arthropoda > Insecta > Coleoptera > Nitidulidae > Brassicogethes > Brassicogethes aeneus. Next base: position 14,558,882 of record OV121137.1, read on the forward strand.
TAATAATAATAATAATAATAATAATAATAATAATAATAATAATAATAATAATAATAATAATAATAATAATAATAATAATAATAATAATAATAATAATAATAATAATAATAATTATAATAATAATATTAATAATAATATTAACAATCACCCATACACGGATCATTTGCCAATCTTGATTAAAACATCCATTACTAAAAACAAAAATCCCAAACCCCAGCGCTGGCTCCTTGAAAGAGCAGATTGGACGAAATATAGGAATTCCTTTTCTAAAATGAGGATGCCAGAGGAACTTAATGAATGTGTGGATTTGCTTACTAGACAAATACTTCAGGCTTCAGAATTATCAATTCCGATGTCCAAGAATTCTTATGGGAAAAACAAAGTTCCGTGGTGAAACGATCATGTCAAAAAGTGCCTTAGGGCCAAAAAGCAGGCATTTAATATATTTAAAAATCATCCTACAAGGGAAAATATGATTACCTTTAAAAAATACCGGTCCAAGGCCAGACTAGCAATTGTAGATAGTAAACGAAAGTAATGGGAGAATTATGTCTCTTCTACTATCTCTAAGGCTACGGCAATTAAAAAGGTCTGAAAAAAGTTAAAATAATAGGCGGTAGATTTTACTCACATACAGTACCAATCCTTACATTTAACAATACCACTATTGTTGAAGAAAGTGAAACGGTAGGAATTTTTGCAAACGGGTTTTCAAACAACAGCAGCTCCAGAAACTATAGTCCGTCCTATTTAGAACGAAAACAACGACTGGAAAGAAATATAAATTTTTCTACTACAGAAATATTCGAATACAATGAGGATTTTAATATGCGCGAACTGGAAAGTGCCTTAAAAAGCTCAAAAAATTCATCACCTGGACCAGACCGTATCCACTATGAAATGATCTCCCTTCACATTTCAAACATCCCTATCCCAAAAGAAGGTAAAAATTTAAAACATCCAAAAAGCTACCCAGCTACGACCCATCTCACTGACATCATGTCTGAGCAAGCTTCTAGAGAAAATGGCAAATAGACGACTTACCTGGTACCTGGAAAAAAACAATCTATTAGCCATGTCTCAAATGGGCTACAGAAAGTATAGATCAACCACTGACCATCTAGTGCTACTTGAACAACAAATCCAAAACAGTTTTATTCAAAGGTCCCACCTAGTAGCAGTTTTCTTTGATCTCGAAAAGGCATATGATATGACATGGCGCTTTGGAATTCTAAGTACACTAGAAAAGTTTGGTATGCGCGGCAACCTAGCAAACCTAATTAAAATGTTCTTAAATCAACGGTCTTTTAGGATGAAACTTGGAACAACCTTATCTTCTTCGCGCATCATAGAAAATGGTGTACCGCAGGGCTCAATCTTAAGTGTCATTTTTTTATAATTGCCATTAATGAACTAACATCTTCGATCCAAGCCTCGGTGAGTCAGTGTCTATATGTAGATGATCTGGTCCTCTTTTATTCTGCTCATTCGATAAACGATATTCAAAATACTTTACAAAATGCCATCGATAATCTTTCAAACAAAGCAAACAACTTGGGTTTTAGATTTTCACCCAAAAAAACGCATTTGGTACACTTTTGCCGCCTAAGATACTACCACCCTGAACCGATCCTAAAAATAAATAATAAAACTATGGAGTGTAAAAAGGAATCCAAATTTTTAGGACTTACCTTCGATTCCAAATTAACATGGAAAAGCCACATTAATAATTATGGGAGATACATTTGAATAAACTTAAACTTCTTTTACACTGATTATAATCAGTGTAAAAGAAGTTTAAGTTTATTCAAATGTATCTCCCACATCAAATGGGGTGCGGATAGAGATACCTTATTACAACTATATAAGTCTTTAATTTTATCACGAATAGACTATGGCTGCCAGGTCTACTCTGCAGCTAGACATTCAGTTCTTAAAGTGTTGGACACGATATATGTATACAATGTACAGCATTACGCCTAGCAAATGGAGCATTTAGGACAAGCCCATAACTCTCATTATGCAGCGAATCTGGCATTCCACCTTTAAAATACCGGCGACAACCCTAAGTTATCCCGGCGACAACCCTAAGTTATCCCCATCATCCCAACCCTAAGTTATCCCCATCATCCCAACTATAATCTTATAACTAACAATAAGCTAACCGAAACGTATCAGTCAAGACCGACAGCAACTCGACCTGCTGGAGTTAGATCGAAGGAAATTATGACAACTTTAAACCTGGATTGGCCTGCCTATTTTTCCTTTTCCTTTAATAATGTTCCTCCGTGGAAAATATTACCTTTTAAATCCCTGTTAACATTGTCACGCTTTAAAAAAGCTGAAGTTAGCCATACCCTGTTAAAACAAGAATTTTACCGTATTGTTGATACTTACCCAACATATACACAAATATTTACTTATGGCTCCAAAACTCCGAATGGAGTTAGCAGCGCATTTTATGTTTTGGGCAATTCATATTCTTGGCGTCTTCCTAATTCACCCAGCATCTTTACTGCAGAGATGTATGTAATCTGGCAGGCTTATCTCTTTTGCTGCTTTTCTAAGCTAGAAAAGTTTCTTATTTGTACTGATTCCGTAAGTTGCATAATGGCCTTGACAGATACGTTCAGCTCAGATCCACTCACTCAAAACGTTCTAAAGCTAAATTATCACCTAAAAACCATAAATAAATTTGTCATCTTAGTATGGACTCCTGGACATGTTGGTATTTGTGGCAACGAGGCTGCTGATCTTGCAGCTCGAAGTGCAATTGATGGTGAAGAGGATGGAGTACATATAAGAAAAGAAGACTTTGCCTTAACATTTTCAAAAGAAATATTAGGCCTCTGGCTATCCGATTGGCTTTTCACAGGTAGTAAGCTGGTCAAACTAAAAAACACAAATGAAAAATGGATTCTTCCCATTAAGTTAAGTAGAAGACAACAAGTGGCACTTACCAGACTAAGAATAGGACATACAAACCTTACCTCAGTCCATCTGTTAGAAGGAAAGCGCCCCCCCAAATGCAATGCCTGTCCATAGAACATATTTTTAACGATTGTCCGTTATACGAAGACAAGCGGGAACTGATAGAACTAAATCCCCTTAACTCGGTCTGTTGGGAGGATCCAAGAGAAATTCTTAAAATATTGTTCTTCCTAAAAGAAACAAATCTAATGTTAAGATTATAATTTTTGTAAAGCCTTACTTACCTGTTCGAGATTGAGTTACTGAAGTAGTATATATGCTTATTGAATAAATATATGTAATCTCTATGGAACCCTGTTCCTAGGGAACCATTATTTATTATTATTAATATAATTATACATAAAAAAAACTTATACACGATTTTGGTTTATGTAACTTACGAGAAATAAAACAGTTATAAAAAGAACATAATACTATTTCCTAAAACTCCAAGACATTCATTTTGCTGCTCTAAAACATGGTCCTTCGAAACCTGTGGTTTGGAGTATATTAGGAAAATCTTTAAAGTGAAAATTATTTGGAATTTGTTCCTGACACAATACGGTTGCGCCGTAGATTTGGAGCATTTATCGTGCCAGATAAAATTTTGCTGAAATTTGGAATTTGTTCCTGACACAATACGGTTGCGCCGTAGATTTGGATCAAGATTCTCTTATCGTGCTAGTGTTATAAATAATAATTTAATATTTTATTAAATTGCTTCTGTCAGTGGTGACAATTGATACATAATATATTTTGGATATGAAAACCAAAACAATGGAGTATTCCGAGCATCTTATTAGAATTAAGAGTTATTTTTTGGAACTTCACAGCTGGAAACAACGTTTAAATGCCTGCGAAAATGTAAATAAAGAAATGTTACAATGGAATCTAGGAAAATTGGAGAACTTGGAGAAGAATATTAGAGAGGAGCATATGATGATCATCGCACTCAAACCAGGTCAAGGAACTGGAGATTTGGAACTCTACAATCCTGAAGAATATTATGCAGCTCTAGACACGTATGTTCTACTTATTAACTCAGTCTTTGAATTGCTAGCTAATATTGATTCAATTGATAAACAGGAGGGTTCAGTTAATGACAGGGTTAGGAAAAATATAAAGCTTCCTCAAATCATTCTTCCAAAATTTAACGGTAATCAAGACTCTTGGTTAAATTTTCGAAATTTATTTACTTCTTTGGTAATTGACAATAATCAACTTTCAGATGTTGAGCGATTACATTATTTACATGCTAGTTTAACCGATGAAGCTCTGATACTCTCTCAAACTGCAGTAAATACCGTTGATTTTCAACCAATTTGGGAAATTTTAAGGGATAGGTACGATAATACGATTCAATTAGTCCATTCGTTAATTTTGTCTATTATTGAATTTCCTGAAATTGTCAATGATTTTTGTAATAATTTAAAAAAGTTTCGTGATGTTATTTTGTCAGCTGTCAATGCTATAAAAAACCTAAAAAGACCAGTTGAACATTGGGACGATTTATTGGTCTGCTTAATCAACCTAAAACTTGATACAATTTCTAGAGAAAAGTGGGAATTAAAGGTTAGTGAACAAAATGAGTTACCTACATATGTTGAAATAATAAAGTTTATTGATTCCAGAATTCGGTGTTTGGAAGTGTCTAAAAAATCAATTATAAAAACTGGTTATAAAAACACAAAACCAATCCATGTCCATCAAAATTTACAATCTTCCAAAATTATTTCAAACCAAAAGCCAACTTTCACACTTTCTAATAAATCTTCATCTTGCGATTATTGTCAAGGAAATCATTTTATTTTATATTGTCAGGAGTTTAAAGCACTCTCGGTTTCTAAACGATTAATATTTGTTACAAAGTCAAAATACAATCTGTGTTTAAATTGTCTAGGTAAACATGAATTGTCTAAATGTAGATCTAAACATAATTGTTTTGTTTGTCATCAACGGCATAATTCATTGCTACATAAAGATTCTCTAAATAATCAAGTTAACACTAGTAAAATTTCAGAATTTCCAGAAAATCTTAATGTACATTTATCTTCAAACAAACGAAGTTCTTCCATTGTTTTGGCTACTGCTTATGTACTGGTTCAAGCTCCGTCAGGGCGGAAAACTTTGGCCAGAGCAATTCTTGATCAATGTTTTGAATGTAGCATTATTTCAGAACATTTAACACAAGTGTTAATGTTGCCAAAGAACCGAACTTCAGCTACAATAACTAGAGTAAATGGCACAACAACTGGAAATGTGCTGCCTTCTGTTAATTTTATGATTAATTCGGTTGATTCTAGTTCCAAACCAATTAATGTTCATGCGTATGTTCTTCCTCGTGTTACCACTTATCGACCGCCTGAGATTCTTAAGTCAGATCTTCCATCCGATTGGCAAAACCTTGAATTTGCTGACCCGCACTTTGAAAAAGAAGGAAGAATAGATTTGCTGTTAGGCGCAGATGTTTATGGGTTGTTTTTACGCGATGGTTTTTTAAGATCCAATTCTAGTGCTTTACATGCACAATTATCAATTTTTGGGTGGGTTTTAACAGGACCTTTAACTGTGAATATTTCTTCATTTAATACTACAACTGTTCATCATGCTTCGGTTGAAGAATCGTTGGACTTAACTTTGAGGCAATTCTGGGAAATAGAACAAGTTCCGTCTTGTTCAAATCTTTCCAAATTTGAGCGTGAATGTGAAGACCACTTTCAAAATACTTATATTAGACTTCCTAATGGGGCTTATCAGTTAAAGCTTCCTTTTCTTTCTGATGCGCCAATTCTAGGTGACTCAAAAGAAGTAGCTTTTCGTACTTTCTGTTCTATAGAAAAGAAATTAAATAGAACTCCTGATTTATTTGAGCAATATTCTGCATTTATGAAAGAATATTTGTCACTTTCACATATGAGTCTTATTGGACCATTAAATTCACATTTTAAAGATCAAAACTTTCTTCCTCATCATCCAGTTATTCGTCAGGATAGTCTTACTACCAAGTTAAGAGTGGTATTTAATGGCTCCGCTAAAACTTCAAATAATTGTTCAATAAATGATTGTCTTCATACTGGAGTAGCTTTGCAAAAAGATATAGTAGCTATTATAACTCGCTGGAGACAACATCGTTATGTTCTTACAAGCGATGTGGAGAAAATGTTTCGACAAATCAGTATTGCTCCTGAAGATAGACATTTTAATGTATTTTATGGCGTTTTTCTCAATTTGAACCTCTTCAGATCTATGAACTTAATACTATCACTTATGGTCTTCGTTCTTCTCCTTTTCAAGCTAATCGTGTTATTAAACAGCTTTGTCAAGATGAAAGAATTAGATTTCCAAATGCATCTAAATGTTTAGAAGATAACGTCTATGTTGATGACGTTTTCTTCGGAGGGGATGATATAATTGAGACTCGTAAATTAAGAGATGAAGTTATTAAGCTTACTGAGTCAGCTCACCTGCCATTGAGAAAGTGGGCGTCAAATGTTCCAGAGTTGATACAAGATCTCGGCTCTGAAGAATATAAGTTGGCTATTGACATTCCATTTATTGATAGTACTATTCTTCGTGTTTTGGGAATACAGTGGAATCCCTCAAAGGATCGTTTTCAATATCATGTTAAACTTAAAGCTGATTGCACAACAAAGCGTCAATTGTTGTCTACCGTATCTAAACTATATGATCCTTTGGGATGGATTTCACCTATTACCATTAAAGCTAAAATCTTATTACAAAGTCTTTGGATTCTTAAGATTGGTTGGGATGATCCTCTTCCCCCTCATATACAAAAACAATGGCTAATTCTCCATAATAGTCTTATTTCCACATCTGAGATTACTATACCAAGATGGACATTTAATTCAAAACAAAGCTCATGTCAACTACACGGGTTTTGCGATGCTTCAATGGCTGCCTATGGAGCAGTTGTCTATTTAAGAGTAGAACGTAATTCTAAGATAATAAATTCTTTACTTATCTCAAAAACTCGAGTTGCTCCTCTTAAAACTGTTAGTGTTCCTTGGTTAGAGCTTTGCGCTGCAACTCTTCTTTCTGATTTACTTTGTTATATTATATCAGCTTTAAAAATCGATTCTGTTCCTATATTTTGTTGGACTGATTCTTCTATTGTTCTGAGTTGGCTACAACATCCTTCTTATACTTGGAAAGTTTTTGTTGCAAATAGAGTTTCTCAGATACAGGATTCTTTACCAAAAGCCATCTGGAAACATGTTCCTACTTCTCAAAATCCTGCAGACCTCGCTTCTCGTGGTGTTGATACACAAAAGTTAGTTACATCCCTGCTTTGGTGGAATGGTCCTAGTTGGTTGTCTAAAAAACCAGATTTATGGCCTATTCAAGAGAATTTTGAATATTTTACTGATTTGGACAAACGTTCATTTCAAGTTGCAAGTCTCATTTCCTGCCAAGCTGAAGATCATTTTATTTCAGTATTGATTTCCAAAATTTCTTCGTGGGCAAGGATTCTTAGAGTAGTTTCTATAATATTAAGGGCTGTTTCCGTTATGAGAAAAAAACCTTATAGTTCGAATTTTCTAACAGCTCAGGATTTAGAGAATTCTTCGGATTTAATTGTTAAATATGTGCAGAAAAAGTCTTTTCCTGAGGAAATAAAGGCTTTAAATTCTTCAAAAACTGTAGCTCCATCATCCAAGTTGTTCCCACTTACACCATTTTTGGATAAAAAGGGTATTTTAAGACTTGGTGGTAGGTTAGGAAAGTCGCATCCAATAATGCCAGCTATTCTTCCTCCTGGAGAACTTTTTTGCATTATAATAAGACAATTTCATAAGAATCTAATTCATTCTGGTGTTAAACTTACTTTATACATGGTTCGATGTAAGTTTTGGATTATTAATGCACGTTCTATTACTAAAACTATAATTAAGAATTGTACCACCTGTGTAAAGCACAATGCAAAAACCATGTGTCAATTAATGGAGGATCTGCCACAATCTAGGGTGGAGCCTTCCCGTATTTTCTCACATACTGGACTTGACTACGCTGGTCCATTTTCCATTCTTAATGGTATTGGTCGTGGTACTAAATCCCATAAAGTATGGGTTGTTGTGTTTGTTTGCTTTTCAGTTAAAGCAGTTTATATAGATTATGTAAACGATTGTTCTACTAAAGCTTTTATAAATGTATTTAGAAGATTTTCTAATCAATTTGGAATGCCAAGTGATCTTTATAGCGATAATGCTACTACTTTCAAGGGAGCAGATCGAGAGTTAAGATCATATTTAACTCAGTTACAATCTGACCCTGAACTCCATAATAGTTTTGCTCAAGATCGAATAACTTGGCACTTTCTGCCTCCTTCTGCTCCTCACTTCGGAGGTTTATGGGAAGCTGGAGTAAAAAGTGTAAAAAAATATCTTAAACCTCAACTTGCAAATGTTACACCTAGTGCAGATGAATTTCGGACTTTATTAAGTGAAATTCAAGGTCTTTTAAATTCTCGGCCTATAGCTCCGTTATATGATGACAAAGAAAGTTATGATGCTCTTACACCAGGACACTTTTTGGTAGGATGTGCTCTTAAGTCGATTCCCACTCCTTCTGTATTAGATTTAACTGATAACAGACTTACTCGCTGGCAATTTTATCATAAGGTTGTGGAAAACTTTTGGCGTAAATGGCAAAGAGAATATCTTTTCGAATTGCAAACGCGTTCAAAGTGGTTTAGTACTCAACCTAATTTAATGAAAGGCGATCTTGTTTTAGTAAGAAATGAACAACTGCCTCCAAATAAGTGGGAATTGGGTCGTATTATCAGTACTCATCCTGGTGCTGATGGGTTGGTTCGCGCTGTTACTATTAAAACTACAAATTCAGAGTTTCAGCGTCCAATTGTTAAATTAGTTAAGTTACCTATTAATAATATTAAATAAAATTTTACTGTACTGATTAATCTTATAAATTCTAAATACTAGCCCTGTTATTGCTGAGCGTTCTTGTTTATCTTTTGTATTAATTGACTTCGCAATTGCGGGGGAGTATGTTCGAGATTGAGTTACTGAAGTAGTATATATGCTTATTGAATAAATATATGTAATCTCTATGGAACCCTGTTCCTAGGGAACCATTATTTATTATTATTAATATAATTATACATAAAAAAAACTTATACACGATTTTGGTTTATGTAACTTACGAGAAATAAAACAGTTATAAAAAGAACATAATACTATTTCCTAAAACTCCAAGACATTCATTTTGCTGCTCTAAAACATTACCTATCTGTGATATCTATTCCAACTCCACCCTATTATATAAGATCACTTAATATACCTACCCTTTTCTGATCTGAACATGAAGAATGCCCAGATAATTTGACATGTTGTGATTAGCCGGGCTAATGACCATTAGTTGTCGTTGCCCATTAATAATTAAAAAAAAATAATAATAATAATAATAATAATAATAATAATAATAATAATAATAATAATAATAATAATAATAATAATAATAATAATAATAAGTCCAACAGGAATACACCCAATTACAGGAAATGTTATTAACAGTACAGTAAAATAAACAATATTTTGCCAAACAATGTTATGAAAAATCTGCATTAGCTTTCTTTGAAAAAAAGAACGATTTTTATTCACAAATCAGTATCTAACCCATGCATAGTGCCTTGATCTAACCGTTATAAATTTGAGTGAAATTATTTGACGCTAAAACAACATACAATTACTACAAAAATCACTTTTAACCCGTAACTGGTGAGGTGGGGTTTCCCAAAACCCACCCATTCTAAGAATCTTTACCACGTTTTAAATCATAGTGCAAAGCTCGCTACCCCCTGTAGAGTTTTCATTTGGGGTTTGGTAAACCCCACCTCACCAGTTATGTAACAAAAAAGTGACCTCACCAGGTTAACGAACCACTAGGTAACAACAATTATAATTAGGATAACTATTAATAATGCAATGAAATAAAGTAATTATAAGCTTTTGATCAAATAAAATATTATTTTAAAACTTGGTAGCAATCACCACGATGCAGGTATACTCACGAATAAACTGTTTAGAGCGGGAATATCTCCTTGATAGATCAAGGCGGGAGCAAAATATTATCGTAGGCGACACAATGTCAAATCGCAAACGCCATGTCTTGGAGTTGCTTACGATTATTTGTCGGGAACATATAGGCGCTTACGTTCTAAATCGGTAACAAATTAAAAAGAAGAGGCGCTTACAATAATTAAAATATTCAAACTGACCAATATTAGATTCCAAAATTGGGATAACTAACAGCTTATCGTAACTGACACTTTGATAAAATAAAAATTATTTCAACAAAATTGTCGCTTACGATGTTTTGTCAAATAACCATCGATATATCTTTCGTCAGATTTTTTCTAGCATGGTCTAATATTGAAACCAAACATTGGCCCGAATATAACCGATATTGGAAATTTGCATTGGCCCGAAGATGTTTTACATCATATTCTAGGAAAGCTAAGGAAGAAATTAAAAGAAAAAAAAGATAGCCACCTAGTACTTACTACGTAGTAGGACACGATCGTGTCGACAAACGTTTGTTTGTATACCGTCTATGTTATTCTTAATTACGATGAAATGTTAAAATAGTTTGTATCGTGTGCTAAAATGATCAGCTTGAGCTTTATTAACGTAATAACGAATTTTATTGCTAATAAGACAAGAAATCGCATATTACTCTTGTTATTCTTACGGTAATATGCAAGAATGGCCTTTATTATTGTCAGGCATTTGGTGCGAAACAATAATGGATGGTAGTCGGTTGTGCCAACCCCAAACTTAAAACCGTTCCTGCCCCACTAGTCTAGACTTATCTTGGAAACATACGTGTGTCGTTACATATCACTTTTAGAAATCCGAAAGCATCGTTTATAGTTAATAATATATTGGCGTAAATAATATGCCAATATAGGATCAACCTTGGATAACCATTGGCAAGATATATTAAATTATCATTTTATGCCAATATAGGGCTAACATCGGCTAAATATATCCAATATTGGCCCCAGATAAAATATTGGGCATAGACGCGCATATAGAACCAATATTTTGTGTTACTGGGGAAGGTTTCTAGAGCGCCAAGGACTGAATGGAACCTGGGTGGTTTTACAAGACTTAAATTAATATTAATAATAATAATAATCATTTCTGCTCCTAGTGTCATAATTATGAACTTCAGAAGTACACTGAGAGAAATTATTTACTTTTTGTTAGTAAACCGTTTGTTTTATTTAGTTTAGATTATATTAGCAAGCTTTACTTATTGTTAGAAAATATTTCATATTTGGCGAAAAAGAATAATGACAAAAAATCAAAGCTTTTGTTTACACATATTTTGTATCCTTTAGAAGATGTTTGGTATTAAACATTATATTTGGTTCAGATCAGCAAAGATTATACGTTTGTTATGATATACCAAAGTAAGAACTATTTAGCATCAAGTTTGCTGTTAAAACCCAAACCTTTCGGTTGGCGCATTATTTTGGGGGTACGCATCATTTGTTGCCGTTTGTGTATTGTGGTTGTTGCAGACCTATGCGTGCCAATCAGTATTAAGTTTTTGTGCAGTAAAAACACCAAAAATTGAAGAATTTCTACGTGAAAATGGTCTATTGGAGCTATTGTCACATTTTGAAGAAAAGTTTTCGATATATTATAATAATTGCAATTTTCAATGATGGTAATTGCGTATTACGCCATTGCATCGCATCGATAGTTCTAGTTATTGAAACTTTTCTTCGAAAATATATTTTAACTCCTTAGTTAACACGTATAGGATGAAACGAAATAATTCGGTATTTTTTAAATTGTGTGGTGAAACGTTTGATTTTTCACAGATATTCTCAGGGAGGTTCTTTTGGGTAGTGAAAGTCCGGATGAGGGAAACAGATGATTTATTGCTATATAAAATAAAGATACATTAGTGCTGTGCCGCGTATTAATATAAAATTAGTTAAAGTTGATGACAATAAATATAACTAAAAATTACAAATTATGTTTTTATAATATTATGCAAACTTATTATATTATATTATGCAAACTTAAAAAACGACTTACCTATATAAAATTAGCAGGCACAGCACAATTAACAATTATTATAATGTAAAATTTAATGCACTTAAAAGCCAGCAGCTCGTTTCTTCAGCAAGGTGGAATAAAATGACGCGGCGATATTGTTTTACCTATACCGGTAGGTTTCATATAAAAACGTTTAAGTAAAAACGCACGCGGCAGTTTCAAATGTTTAACTTAATAAACTAATGGTTAAATATTGCGCGAAAAATAACGGTTTTGTTACAATTGTGTAACTATTGCCATTGTGAAATACTTTTAAAACCAAACATAAATATGCAAAAAGTTTAGCTTAGAACCGCAACACAAGAAAGACATTGAATTTATTATTAAATAGAAAATTAGCTTTGTAAACCTTAATATACGTAATTTTTTTTACTACCAAAATATTTTATATTAAATACCAAACGGATTTGGTTTTTGGAACCAAATATGTAAAACCAAATTCTTCTTTTCCAGTAACTATGCAATTTGCTAGATCAATATTCAGCGAAGCATTTGCTAATAAAAACCAAGCATGCTTAACTGTTAACAAACTCTTCTCTCAGTGTAGGTATACGTTATGTTATCGAAAAGATAATTACTCCAATGTTCTAAAGATAATTTTTCGTTTTACAGACATATAGTTCAGAACATTAAACATGGTTACAATGGGTGTATATCTATTACAACCTAAAATAGCTCGCATGGCTCGATTTTAAATTTTTTCCACATTTTTAATGTCACCTTATTTTAAATTAAATAAAATTGTAGAGCAAAACTCCAAGTGTGGGACAATAATTAAGTTGTACTTTAAAATTTTTACAAACATACTTTTTCCAACTACTTAAAAAGTATACTTTTTTAACATATCATTAAGTAAATTGTATAATTTTTAAATGATTAAGTTTCATTAATAATTATTATAATCACACCTAAATATTTTATTTCAAATATACAACATAGTATCATCTGCAACCATACGTATTTCACAATTCTTTATAACTTTAACAATATCATTTTATACAAGATAAAAATAATAGGGCCTAACACTGTCCCTTGTGGTACAATAAAGTTATTTATAATATCATTGTATTAATAGTTTTTATATTTAACATTTTAAGTTCTGATATGATTCAAACCATTTTAATGCAGTTCCACCAATACCAATCTAAGATAGTTTTCTAAGTAAAAAACTTCTGTTAATATGAATACGAAGTATAAAAAAACTGCAATGACATATTCACCTTTGTCAAGTGACTTAAACCAAACATCACATATTTATTATTACAGACTCACAGGAATGCTTGGATCTAAAACCAGATTGATTTTGTACTACCACAGAATGGTTATCACAGTATTTAAGCAGTTGATCCTTGACAGCGACTAAATTCTTCTTATAAATATGAAGGAACAGTATTTATTGGACGGAATTATTCACATTTTGTTGTATTTGGAAGTTTTGGAACATGTACAATTGTAAATGTTTTCCAGTTACTTGGAACTACTCCATTTAGAGAGTTATTTACAACATCTAGGAAACGATTTCCTATTACCTCAAAACTTTTGTTGAAATTCCTGTTTTTATATTGTTGGATTTTTAAGTTTTTTTTGTATTTTAAAATATATGCATATTTAAATTTTCAAATTTTTTAATTTTTTCATGTTCCTCAATGCTCTAAATAATGTTTTCATAGTTGTTGTTTCTTCTTTGTTGTTTCTTCTATTGAATTAGTCAGGTATTTCTTGATCACTTATTAAAAATTGTCCAAATTTCTCTTCATTAAGTAACGAACTACATAATTTCTTACCATTTTTTAATTAGAGTCAAATACATTATAAAAGTATTTTTTTCCATTCTTATGTTTGTTGTAACTTTATTTTTCGCTATTTTGTATTATAATCAATTATATTCAGTATTAATAATTGTTGCAATTCTGTACTTACTATCTCTATTCTTTATTAACTCTATGATTGTTTCATTTATCCAATTCTTTTATGAATGTGTTAATAATATTTAATTTTCCATTATTGGACACACTTCATTTACTAATTTGTACATTTTATTTATGAGTTCATTTGCCATTTTCTTAACATTTCCATTGTTATTCCATTTTGCTGATTTTCATGGAATTGGCCAATATTTAAGTTTACGTAGTCTCGAACAGGGCCAAAGCAACCTATAGGCAATCTAGGCAAAAACCTAGGGCGGCATAGTCAGAGGGCGGCAAAATTAGGAAGCGAAAAAAATCATTTGGGTTAAATTATAAAAATAAAAAAAAATTTATGCAACCAAGCTATAAGTTCGAATTTAAGTTATGACAAAAAATGTAAACACTTCTTATTGAATTTACACGGAGGTTATGTATAAATATTCTTTATTAAATAAATTTGCGATGAATTAAATATTCCAGCCTTATTTCAATTGGAGTCGCAACCAATCCGTTTGAGAAAAACGAAAACGCAATTTCCCTACGAGGCTGAGGATTAGCCTTTACAAGACGCAAAGTAACATTTTCTTTTGCAATTCTCGACACTGCGATAACATCGGTAACTGAAATATTTACTGAGACAAATCAAATATCATCAGAACTGATGAGCTGCAAGTAATTGGTAGCCGCATAGAGCCAAAGGCTACACCGCAACAGTTTTAAATTTTTTGTGTGAGCACAAACTTAAAAAATAAAATATAAATTTGTAATACAATAGGTAACTAATATAGTAATTCTTAAGTTTCACGCATTTTAATTTATTTATTTAAATTAACTGATATTTCCGAAACTTAAAAACTTTTATTATATTTTTTCATTATTAGCTAGTTCTGATTTGTCCTAAAATATATTTTACTAAGATTATGCAGTTAATGTAAATTATAAAAAAATAAATATGGTATAGTTTTTTTGGTCATAATAAACAAACTACACAGATTTTTTGCCTAGGGCGGCAGGTTCGCTTGGGCCCATAGACTTTCGATATTGCTTTAGTTTAACTAAATTTAAATTTACTTTTTTATATTAATATAAATAATAGAATGGTCACTTATTTTTGGTGTTAAATGCACTTTTGTTTGTAAATATTTATCATTTGATATTATAAAGTCAATTAGTGTTGAACTTTGTTGTGTTATTCTTGTACTTTTTTTAAGCACTAGCCCATATGGAGAAATTAGTTTTAAGCATTTTTACTTTTTTTCTGTTCTTTCAGCAAGTTATAATTAAAGTCCCCACATATAGTTTGTGTACCATTATATTAAATAATATAGTCGAGATATTCTTCAATAATTCTAAAAATTCATTATCATTGGAGCTTGGAGAACGGTATAAAGTAGATAATTAATATTTTCTTGTGTCCAATTTTATTTAAATTTTTAAAATCCGTAATGAGTCCTAAATATTTTTTTATATTTATATTTTTTAATTCTTGTTTATTAAACATCACTAGGCCACCTGTCCTTCTGTTTTCAGTATCACACCTTTCCATTTTATAGCCATTTATTTTTATTTCGGAGTTTATTATATTACTGGATAAGTGTGACTCAGCCAGATATACAATACTAGGTTTTCAGTTTTTAACTAGAGAATTAAGATTAGTT
The DNA here is from genome assembly GCA_921294245.1 of Brassicogethes aeneus. Classification (NCBI taxonomy): domain Eukaryota; kingdom Metazoa; phylum Arthropoda; class Insecta; order Coleoptera; family Nitidulidae; genus Brassicogethes; species Brassicogethes aeneus. The sequence goes on from OV121137.1 coordinate 14,574,530, forward strand.
TTATTGTTTATACACCCCTGAGAGTTTAAATAAACAATTAATTGGGTTTTTATCGTAAGCATGTTAAAGGTTTTAAATCATCCTATTATATTAAAATGTTCATGTGTGTTACATTGTCTCCAACCAATAAACCGTTTTTTTATAATGGTTTTAAATATTCACTACCATTTATGTTAAATATGATATCTCCATAATTGTTTTTATTCTTCTTCTTATATTAAATGACAATCCTTAATTTATTTGCCATTTTGTCATTTAAATCATTTTGATCTATCAAATATTTAATAATCACATCGTCAGTTTTTCTTTTACATTAACAAGTGTTAATGTTGGTAACTTCATTTTTGGTTCTTCAAGAGTGTATTTTTCACCCATTTCAGTTTACACTTTTTTATCATTAGATATTTTATCATTACAACTGATTATAAAACTTCCATCCTTTAAATGTTTAATATTTTCGATTCCTACTGCTAATTTAATTGGATCTATTTTTGTTTTCCTAATATCATTTGTTGTAGCTTTATAATGATTGATAAGTTATATCTATGTAACTTATCCATCATTATAAAGCTACTATACTAAATGTTTATTTAAGAAATACTTAAATTCACAATTCAAAGTCAAGAAAACGTTCTTTCATCTTGAAAACTAAAATGTGAAAAAAAAAATAATAATACAATTTTTGCAAGACAAACAGTTTTATTTTTACTCTAATGTAATGACGAATGAAAAAGAAACCTCTTAACCCTCCGCCTAACGGGTGAGCTCAGAGATGCACTTATGACATTCTGGAGGCAGCAAATACTGTAAATGAGAATGTATTATCAAAAATATGAGAAACAATTTAAACATTTTGAAAACTGGTACAACAAAGGGACAAAAAGTTTTAAGGAAGAAGTGTTTCTGGCCTATTTTGCGGATTTAAGAAATTCATATCAGCCAAATACTTTGTGGATTAAGTACTACTTCATGTTAAAAAGTGTCCTTAAAGTTAATAAAAATTTGGATTTGAGTCTATATTATAAATTAACATCATAAAAAAGGGAAATGTGGGATACCGACCAAAAAAGTCCAACATTTTTTATAAAGGTGACATTTCAAGATTCATTAAAGAAGCACCAGATGAAATTAACTTTTTAATAAAATTTGCCACTATTTTTGGGTTGGCTGGTGCTTGTGGGCGAGAAGAGCTCTTAAAGATAATGATTGATGATATGGAAGATGGTAATCGTAATCGTGAAAGTTTAGGTAAAAATTACACATCAAGAATCTTTGTGCTATTTGAAGAAATCAATAATGGTCATTAGTTACAACTGTATTGAAAATATTCAAATTTGCGAAAACCAAATACCCCACACAAGCGGTTTTTTGTCAATAATTATTATAAAAGAAGAGCATGCACTATTATAAAATAAGAGCATGCACCATCCAATGTGTAGGAATTAATACATTTGGTAAAATGCCTGCACAAATAGCTGCATAATAAAACTTAAAAATTCTAAGGAGTACACACTGTGTACTACACAGGTCATAGTTTTCGTAGATCCTAAAACTAAATATTTAATTCGTAAAATCATAATATTTTTTTTAAATTAAAAATATAAAGGTGGGACTTGCTTTTCTTTGGTCAAAATATAGAGAAGGATTATAATAAAAATTTATTGATTTATATTTTTTTGGAAATATCCGACAAATCAATGTTAAGTCTAGTTTAAAAAAAATATAAAGTTCTGGTCCAGAAAAAAACTATCCTTTGTAGATATTTAAAAAAATATAAGAAACAACGATTTAAATAAAAAACTACAAAAGAATTTTTTTACACAAAAAAATGCGAATCTGAACAAAATAATTTTAAATTGTTATAATTTTTATTGTAAAACGAGTGTTACAATAACCCTTATGTGATACCGAGTTATTTTGCCGCAGGACTGTGAAGCTAATTGCGTCAATAGTACGAATATCACAATATCTCGACTCACGAATATAACAATAAACCCATTTGGCCCACGCCACGAGTCATTGTAACACGAGTTTTTTATACTACCTTGTCCATTTAGATCATAATTTATCAATAAAATTTAAAATTCTTTAAAATCTTAAAAAAACAGTAGGTACTTTAATTCATAGCACAATTAATGTAAATAAAATGCAAAATTAAATAGCAAGACAAAGTTTAAATTTTCTTCTTATGATTTTATTTACATTTTATGATATAATTGCTTTTATAATATATTCTTTATACCTTAAGGCCGACGTCATCAATGTAAAGACATTAATATTGTATTTACAAGCCGCAGAAGCGCTGGCATGCTTCAATGTACAGAAACGTATGTCGAAAAATCATTTTTTTTTTTACATTTTACATCAATAACGTAAGGGTAAAGTTAAAAAAAACATAAGAAACTCATAGAAATAGACAAACATTTTAATTTAAACATAATAATTTTAATTAATAATAGATTTATTAGCGAGCATTAAATCTTAAGCAATTACTCTCAATTACTTATGGCATAATTATTTAAATCTGATGTTTACATTCAAAGTCAATCAAACTGTAGCGTCTTCAATGAAAAATGACCTATTCCTTACCAGATAACAGGTGTGTCTAGGGAAGAAATGATATACAGGAGGAGGCATATTTTATCTAAATAGGGGGAAATATTTTTATAGGGAGGAATATATGTCATTATTTATGACTCATTAATTATCAACAATCGCAAATACAATCAACAAGATATTATTATTTACAGCTTATTTAAACATCTTAGTTTTACACTTATGGACTATGACCTACTTGATAAGGATGAAGAATGTATGGAAATTCTAAAAGCCCCACTCAAAAATAAAATTAAAAACTCCTGTCCAGTCAAAGGCAGCAAATAGTTAAACGCCCAAAATACATAAACAAAGCACAAATCAACAAAATAAATAATAGTTTTGTGCATTGTTATAGATGAGAGTAAGAACAGAAAATAACTGGACATAATTTACTTATAAAATACTACTACAGTGACTGTACTAATTAACAAACATAAAAACTTAAACAATAGTTTTCAATGTCAGATAATTATGTGGTCCAGGTAATTTTAATAAAATAGTTATTAGTTAAACTATATTTATTATTTAAAACTTATTAATTAAGGTATTTTAATCCTCTTTAGCGTTCTTTAGCAAATTACTACTAAATTACTTAGTTCTCTCATATAACTCTTATTACCTACCCCTGAGGCCATCCGACCACGTCACTAATTGGTAATTGTTTATTTGAGCTCCTGAGATGTTTCGGTCAGTCCTTTGTGGCGAAACGCCAAAGAGGATTCAAACCACTGATCCTTCTTGGGAATCCTGTTGTCTTATTCCGCTCCTTTGAGCTCCTTAAATCCGTCAACGTGTCGAAATTCTCCCCTTTTGTACTACTCAATGTTTAATTCTATGCGATTTTCAGTTCAATTTTAACCCTACAAATTACCAACGAGTAGTTTATAGTCAAAAGTTATAATTTTATTGTGCAGGATGATTAAAAAGTACTGTAAACCTTTGTTTTATTTGTGTAATTTATTATCAAAAATATGAAAAAAGTAAGTTTATACAAAAATTATGGATTTCAACACACTGGAATTACATTATAACATTAATATTAATTTTATATAATATAATATAATATATATATGAAAATAATAATAATAAAAGCCATGAAAAACTTTCAAAATAATTATAAACGTAATATTAAAGAAAAAAATTATATTACACGGATAGAAAAGTATAATGCTGATTACCATAATAATTATTATAATACCCTTTACTATAATTTATATTACTATTTGGGACAACTATCTTGTATATTGCCAGATACTATGCATTAAGGTGGGTCGAAACAGGCCGGTTTTTAAAAAAAGTTTTAAAAATAAACGCGCTAGCCTGAAAAAGTTGTCAATTGATGTCTTGAGAGTTCCTAAAAAAAATTGAATTTTTTGGACAAATTTTAACCGGGCCCATGGGCCCTTTAAGGGGCCAATTTTTTTTTTTTCAAAAAATTTTGTGGCGCTACTTAAATAAAGTTTTCTTGAGGGCTTATCAGTACTATAAAAAAAACTGGACCAAAATAAATAATTTTTAACCAGTCCCTCGGGCTGTAACGCAGACAATAATTCAAAGAAATATGCTTTTTTTAAATTTTGTGCAGCCTTTTGCTTGATTTAGTGATTTATAATTAAGAGCAGAATTATACATCGCTAAATCAACCCAAAACTCACCACGCGGAGGTATCTGCACCTAGAGTTCCTCCCATTTAAGGACCCTCCCGCCCTTTCTGAATAGCAACTTATGTATCATTTCGCTTTTTAAAATATTGCGATTTGTTATCAAAAGTTGGTAAAATTTTTCGGCCCTCTAATTTTAATCTAATGTCACCGTCTCTGGATGACTCTCCGCAAACCTTAGTAGAAGCTTCAGTGACTAATTTAACACAGCGTTCTACCGCTTGTGTATGACACGGAAATTTTTCAAAGTTTAGGACTTCTTTTCTGGCCACAATATTATCTAAAACTTCGTTGGTTACGTTAATGGCGGTTCGGTGATCGTAGTTTTCTGCCAATCTATTAAACTTGTGTAATCGTCAGCATCTAAATTAATAAATGGTACCCTAAAAACTCTGACCGTTTTATTAGTTTGCATCCTACATTTTTTAATCCTTCTTGCAGCTAACTCTCTTATGTATGAACGTGGGTCGGTAAGCATTGCCAAAAGTATATTTTCGGGGTGGGCAAAATATGCATTGTCGGCAAAGACTTTGTCAATTACATGTTTAACATTATCTGGGAATCCTCTTGAAGCATTTATAGATTTCCACAGATGCCTCGCTCCATCGCAAATATGTGGTTTTGTTTTAATTTCAAACCAAACAGGTGCGTAGACCTTTAAAATAAATTCTGTAAAAATAACTAGATTGGGAGATGGATTTTTAGTAGCGATATAAAGTCGTAGCACTCTGTTGGCTGTAGTAAGCCACCGTGCATGTGACATCTTCCCTGGATCTCTCATTGCCAAATTGGGAGTAATGGTTCCATTTTGAATGCCTATACAAATCTTATATAAGTACTGCTGATTTGTCCTTAAGTCGTCTGGTTCGAGTTGAGGAAGAGATGTGTTTATGGGTTTAAACTGTACAATTGGCATGTCTTGACAGTGTTTTAAAAGAGCCCCAATTGGCCCCGAAAAGCTGTAAGGTCCTTTGGTATCACCATCTAAACTTTGCAATAAGTGCCTTAATGGTAGCTCATTGGCATGGAGCAGACAGATACACCATTGAAGGGGCCTTTTAATATCATTTTCAATTAGTCGAATGATACCTCCTTTTCATCCAGTATTCACATTTGTACCGTCACAACCTATCACGGTTAAATTACTGATATCTGTATCATACTTGTTTAAGCATTGAAGAAGTTCATTCTTTATATTTGCTGCGGTAGTAGAGCCCTTCATAGACACATGGGAAAAGTAAATGTTACCAGGTTCTTTTAAAATTGTTGTATTGTCTTTTTACTATTTTTAATACAAATTGTTTGGTCCTTCCTCCCGTCGAAATATAGTCCTTTTATGTCTTTGTTTTCTAGTTGCTGTTGAAGCTTTTTACTGTTTTTGCTTAGCCTACCTGTCACGAGTTAGGAGATGTTTACTTCTCCCTCTACCCATCATAAAATCAATGACCTTGAAATAGCAAGCACGCGAGTATATACGAGAGCCAGTCAAAAATAGTATATTACACTACAAGGGCAGAAAATGTGAGATTCCTGCACTGCGCGCCATGATGCCCGAGGCGAAGCCGAGGGCATCATGGCGCGCAGTTCAGGGCTCTCACACTTTCTGCCCGTGTAGTGTATACTATTTTTCTTGCTACCCCGCAGAAAATACGGGAAAAAATTAAATGTATATAAAAAAACTTGTGTCAAAATTAAAATCTGACGTTTAATTTAATTCTGACGTTTACATTCAAAATCAATCAAACTGTAGCGTTGTCATGGTAATTCAGCGGTGCCAATACAGTAAAAATAAAAGGTTGTATTTTAATTAACAAATTACTACTTTATAACAAATAAAAGTACCATTAAACACTTAAAACAACATAAAAAGTAAAAAAGTAAAAACATAAATTGTTTATTTGTTGTTATAATTGCAAAATTATGGTTTAAAACTGTGATATTTTTGTGTTTCTCATGTTGGCAGTACGAAATTTGAATTGTGCTTAACGACTAAAAAATTTTTACTCCCGCTATTAGAGTGTGCTTGACCAATGCAAGAAACGTAAACTTTCTGCCGTGAAATCGGGGACGAAACAACGTATTTTGAGTCGAGGTAGTAAGAAAATATAATTAAAATTTTCTGTATTGTAGCGTAGACTAGTACTTAAAATATGGACCCTGGGCCCGGCTGAAAATGTTTTGTTTTTAATAAAAAAAAATTTGGGTAACATTGGGACAATAACAAATAGTTTACTCAATAGCGCCGTCAAATTTGAATAACTTTTTTTTTTGGCCCTTTCAAGGGCCAATGGGCCCGGTTAAAATTTGTCCGATTATAATTTTTTTTAACGTAATTTTTTGTTTCCTTACCACACAACTTTTTTTTGGTAGCGCTTGTAAAAATTTGAAAAAAAAATATTTCGACCCACCTTACTATGCATATTTAGTAATTTTTAAATATCCATGTATGTTAAACCTTAAGGTAAAATATTATTATTCTCAACCAATTTTGTTTTAAATTCTTATTATAATTAGATTTTTTCCATTACTAATAAGTACCTATAGTAAATTTCAAAATATTATGTTGCCATTTTAAATATAAAATATTATAAAATCGAATATTTTTATATGTTAACAATTAAAAATTGTAACATATTTATTGTACTTTTTAATATACAAAAATGTTATGAGAAAGAATTGAACCTACACCTCGCCAAAGTTTTTTGTTTTGAGTGCGTTCCATCAACTTCAAATACCGACAGACAGGTGTTTTGACCTTTATTGGGTATCATCAGTGTCGACACGACACTGTCGAGCAACTTGTAGTAGCACCCAAAACAAAGAAATACCTGAGCTTATATAACATGGTTGGTAAGCCAACAGAGGCGAGATGTAAGAACATCACGTGATCCACACCGTCTAACGACGCGTCGCGACGTGGCCTTTACCGCAATCGGTAAATACTATGCAACCAAGTAGGTTCAATTCTTTCTTATAAGTATTACCAGTAATGGGTCAAGAAAGTTTATTGAAAAAACTAACTACTAACAACTAATGTCATGAGTTACTATATTGTATATTATATTTAAATATATTGTTTATTTACCTTAAACATAAAAGTATCTTTATTTTTACTATATTTTTTACATTTGATTAAATCATATACACTTAGCAGCAAAAGTATCGCATAATGTTAATAATCGTTATAATTCGTTTAAAAATAAATCTTTCTAAAACATTTTGAGAGCACCTGGTACACTAATAAGTAATTTTAATAAAACCATGTATTTATCTTGTAATGTACGTTTTTTTATATATTTTTTTTACAAAAATTATAAAAACCTAATATCGGAATATTATTTCTTTAGCATTAAAATGTACTTCAGTTGGTTTTCTGTAGTGCAAATGATCGTTTTACATTGCAATAATAAAAATGAATCAAAACCAAGTTCAAAATCGAAATTTAACAGAGCAGCAATCTGTAATAGCTGTCACTCTGAGTAATGAAGGAAGAAATCAGGCGTACATTGCTCAGCAGCTAAATGTAAATCAGTCTACCATAAGTAAAGCTTTAAGCCGATTCAGGGAAACAGGGCAGTATACAAGAAGAATTGTAACAGGACGTCCAAGGGTTACTACTCTCGCACAGGACCGTTTTCTCAAATTAGTGACGCTTAGAACACGAACTGTGACGGCGCCATATCTCCAAAATCGGCTCTTAGATGCCCATCAAGTGCAAATTAGTACAGATACAATAAGAAGAAGGCTTCGTGAAAACAATCTGACTCCTCACCAAGCTGCTACGGGACCGTTACTAACCGCAGCTCATAGGAGAGAAAGACTTCAATTTGCTCGAGATCATGCAAATTGGGTAGAAGATGATTAGGCCAGTGTTCTTTTCTCCGATGAGTCCAGGTTTTGTCTCTACAATAATGATCGACGTATAAGGGTTTACAGACGTGAAGGAGAGCGCTACGCTCAGTGCAACATACTCCCCAGGGTGAGCTACGGAGGAGGGTCAGTTATGGTGTGGGGCGGGATATCTTTGCAAGTACGTACGGAGTTGGTGGTTTTTCAAAATAGGGCTCTCACTGCTCGAAGTTATATAGAGACAATTTTAGATCCCCATGTCATGTCATATGCCCCGTTTATTGGACCTACTTTTCTATTTATGCAGGATAATGCGCGCCCCCACACAGCCAGAATTGTTCGTGATTATTTACAAGAGGTTGGAATTACAACTATGGTATGGCCTGCTAGAAGTCCAGACCTGAACCCGATCGAACACATATGGGACAACATGGAAAGGCAAATTACAGCCCGTCAAAACCCACTAAACAGCCTAGATGACCTCAGAAATAGCCTACCTGACATATGGGAGGCGATACCTCAAAATGAGGTTAGAAACCTTATTATTAGCATGCCAAGAAGGTGTCAAGACGTTATTCGGGCACGTGGTGGAAATACGCGGTATTGAACCCGAAATAAAAAATATTGTTACAAAATTTTATTTAAGAATAATTTTTAATAATAATTTTATAATGGATTTGGTATTATTTTTTGTTATTAAACTGAATATATAATTATTTTATGTCTTTTATTTAAACTGTAACCAAAATTTACTAAAAAAAATGTGTTTTTAAAGTTTTACAGAGATTTTTTAAATTATGCGATACTTTTGCTGCTAAGTGTAGTAAATATTACTATTTGTAGATAGTAAAATCAATTTACTATACGAACATATTAAAAATTAAAATATATATTATACATTTATGATTTAAAATTATGGCTGGAATTCATCCTATATATTTAATAAAAAATTAATAATAGTACAAAGTGTCTATAATTGCAATACTTGAAGTATTAACAATTTTTATGTTAAAAATTATAATAGGGTAGAAACAACACAAAATGTTTTTATCCACTCCCACAATGACAAGCTGTGATTTTATGGCGCTTTTGGGCATTTTAGTCAGATGTCAAATAAATAAATAAAACAATAATTGTTAATTATTAAAATTGGCTTTAAATTCTTATTGGTGTTAGTCGTAGATAAAGTATAGTATGAACTAGTTTTATAAACTTCTCTAAGCTTCGCTCGTACCTAATAAAACTCATAATTACAATGGCGTTTTATAAAACTTACATAATATACTATTGTTAATGGTATAATATACACTTCAAAAGGATATAAAAAACTGTGATAAAATAATAAAACATTTAAGAAACTTGTTATTTATTTATGGTGTAATGCTAATAAATGAATATTTATTTATTATAATAATTATTAAGTATTATCTAAAAGTGTTGGTAATACTACAAATAATGCTCGTAATCTTAATGATATGATTGAAGGAAAAGCAAATAATTTTCATGATGATAGTGCAGAATATTTGAAAGATTTTATTTTTTCAGCCAAATAATTAATTTAAAAATTGTAAAAGAGTAGGTTTGTTTAATAATTTTAGAGAAAGGCATTATGATACATTTCTTCTTAAATAATGTAATCGAAATTAAATTTTCTTAAAGAAAAATCTGAAAGCTTGTATCTTAATAATTGAAACCCCAAAGTACAATGCAAACATATAAAAAATTATCTTTATCAACATACAAAGAAATAACATTGTTATAAGAAAGCGGTGGTGCGGTAATGGTTGAGATTCACTCGACGTTTTCATTTAGTACGAATAATTTGCCCAAGGCCTATTGTATTGTGACTGTTTCTTTACGCGCAGTTTTGTTATTATAAGACCATTTCAAAGTCAATTTAATTCTAAAAATATTTATTTACAGAAAATTAATCCTTATAGTTTTGACAAGCAGATTATAAAAGAAAAAAATAAATATCACAAATTAATTTATTTTTAACTAAAATATTCGGTATGCAACTTCATTTTCAGCCTTTTTGCCTTGATAAATATTTAATCCATGCAAACACAAACGAAAAAGTATGTATATTTTTACTTTTTAAGTATTTTAGCTATATTTTAGACAAATTACGCCTTTTTAACCTTGTCGTTCGTCTTAAATTTGGTATTCGACAGATTTTGTTATAGATTGGATAAGGTAAAAATTTAAATGTCTGGTGAATCCTGGTAAAAAAGTTCATACTGAAGTCGTTTTTTCTAAAACTCAAAAAACAAGCGTCTGATTTTGTTATTGTCTATAATTCATGAGGGACTTGCCGAGACTCCTTATAGATCCGTTTAGATCATTTCTAGTTTCTGTAAATAATGAAATTATGAAATGGTCTGATGCGTTATTATGATAACATTAGCAAGTTTCTGCTCAATTTCCTTATTTCTCTTTTTGTTTAGTTTAAATTGTATTGTATTGTAGATTCCCTTATGATAAAATGTGTACGTACTGTTTCTTTGTTTTTTTTTATGAAACAAAATGACTGACACATTTTGTTATTAAAAATTGAATTGTAAATAAAAAAAATATTTTAAAGTGTTTATCCAAACATAACTTTAAACTCATAGAGTTATTTAAATTATAGTATACTATAGATACAATGGTTAATAATATGCAGGCCACCCGAAAATAGCAGGCTGTAGTTGCATTATTTTAGGTATAAATAAAAATTTCAATTTTTTTTTCGAGGAGTAGTTTTAAAGTTAAAAATTCATTTTATTTTATTATTTTAATGTTTATATGGTTATTTATTTGTATAAAAAGGTGGCTATATGTACCTTGACCACAGTTAATACTGTAGTGCGAACTGCCTCCGAGATCCATTAATATAGATATATATATATATATGGAGCTAAGCCACAAAAAAAATCAAAAAGAAAAATTTTCCAGACATGCTTGTAGAGTCTAGTAGACATACAAGTCGCAGCCATGCTCCATTTGTTTTGTTGCAGTATTGTGATTTTCACCAAACAACAGATACGTAGCACAACCGTTATAACGTATACGGTGCACCGACCATGGTCGAATGACGGCCGTACTTAAACAGAGAAATATCTTTGCCAGAAGGAAACTGAGGCCTTTGTGCTTTAGATGACTACTCCAGTAAAGTTTTTTGTCTAGAATTATTCCCAACTATTTAATTTGGTTCGTAAGTTTCAGACAGTTTACTAATAAGTTAGTCATCTTAAGGAAGCCAAGTTTTCTTTTTTTGTCTTTGCAGGATTTACACAGAAACAATACCAATTATATCAGTTTTTAAGTATATTTAAAGCTGTTTAAATTGGATCGTAATGGGTGTTATTAATTTTACCACTTAGCATCTGCATAGCCAAAGATGGTGATACCATTTTTGTTGGTAGATTCCGGAACACCGCACTGAAAAAAATGCATTGCTCCTTATTACACAAAAATAGTAATGATTACCTACAAATATAATATGTTAAAATGGCGACAGCAAAAACTTTTGCTACTACAACATTTATATTTTGCTAGAAGGTTTATGCAGTCTGCACAAATATTTACTTGTAGGTAACAATTAAGTTGCCCTGAAATAGTAAGACATTTTTGTATTGGTAACAAAAAATAATTTGTGATAGCAAATGCTTATTTGTAGGCAGAGCAAAGAAATTTGTTCGAAATAGCAGCAGTATTTGGAGCTATAGCTATAGAGTATACGCGCTATAACTCGTTGTTTGACGCTATTAATCAAATTTGAGTAACTGGTACTTCTGAAGGCAAACTGTATTAAATATTTAAAAGAACTTTAATTTTTTAAATAATTTTTTAAGATGTTATAATGTGTGTCACGTATTGTTATTCTAACAACCAATAAATACTTAATTTATAATTATTTCTTCTTGTATTTACCTATTACCTTGTTAGGTAGGTACTTAATTAAATATAATTCAAAAAAATTAAATACTTTGCAACCAACTATCTACATTACTTTATTTTGTATTCACAAAAAAGTATCTTCTGTAAACACAATCTTCAACTAACGCACATTTGTTACGCCAGCAAATGTCAGTTTGCTATAAGCAAAATGCTGTTTGCACAGAAAGTAAAGATTTTGTCCCCAAAGCAAAACATAAAGAACTCATATGCTTACTACTACAAGCATTTTGAAATTTGTTGTAAGCGCAAAATTTTACCGTTTGTTTGTAATGTCCACAAATATATTACTCTTTCCAACACATTTCTTTTAGCATATTGTTTTTTGCTACCAAAATCTATGCATTTCTTTAAGTGCGTGCTTTCCCAGAGCTCCTTCTATGGATTTTAAATATATAAATAAAGGCTCCTTTCATGTCTATAAATACCCCCCTGAAGGGAAGACGTATTGTTATCCATGGATTTTTCGATTCTACGTACCATTGAAAGGAGAGCGGATTCAGTAAAACTTCTCAGAAGGAATGCATGCTGATTTGAATGCAAAGGTCGCGTTATTTGTATTACATTTCTTATATGCCTTACATACAGCCTTTCCAGTTTTTAAAAGACCAGAAGAGGTAATTGGGTTTCTAGGCTTTGGGTAAGGTGTAATCCATTCGCCTTGGTTTAGGTATAAATACTACCGTTAATCCTTTTATGCATTTTGATACACTTTTATAAGTATGGCCTAAATATTCTTATCAAAAAGGTGGACAATGCTTCCAAGCCCCATCGAGTTGGGCTGGAAATTCGTCGTCTCTTACAGGAGAATAAAGAGGCTAAAATTGGTTTACAGCTCAGGCTATTCTTATTTAGAACAGAGGTTGCCTCAAGCTCTTCCTCACGCGTGGAAGGGGTGCGAGAAAGGTCTCTCAAGTGAACCAAGTCGACAGTCTGGGAAATGTGTCTTGAAAAGCCTTGCTGTCTTCGAGGTGGATTTAATGCTATTGCTGTGCATTGTAATATTTACCTTTTTCTGGCTTCCTTTTTGTACGCACGTTAAAGTTCTTTAAAAAAAGCTAATTATTAGGATTTCTAGAAGTTTATTTTTCATCTTGACATGTCGTCACCCTAATATAACAAGGTTGTATGTTAAAAAACCGAAAGTTTATGTTTCTACAGGATTATACGTGCCATGGCCTACATCTGTTCATATAAAATTTTGAAAAAGACAAAATTAAAAATGTGCAAGAGCTGAAAGAAAAGGATTCTCTTTTAGTTAATTTCATTGCTGGAGCAAGAATAATGTGTCATAAGCCATAAAGCGATCAAAGAACTGTTGTTTTAGGCTTTCATGCATAGCGCGATATTCACCCGTAAAGTTATCCATACCAACTAGGGGTGTCAATCCCGAGCCCATTTTTCAATCCCGGGCCTTTCGGGACCAAAGGTAACTAATCCCGGGATCCCGGGATCAAAAAATATATATCATTAATTTTAAAAACAATTTAAAATAAAACAACAAACAAACTAACGAACGATATCTTTCGGACTTCACACTAGTCGGAAGAATGGTTTTCAAGAATTCGTAGGCACATTGTACCCACGTTTACTCCCATTAACAAATAATTCAATTTCTTTTATCAATCGGGCCTTGGTGAGTTCCAATTGGGGCTGTAACTTACAGTAAAATTATCAAGTTTGTGAAATTTTTTTAGGTTTGACGTTTGAAATATGTTATATTATAGGTTATGTCCATAAATTTATTCTACAGTGACCTGTAATTTTACATTTTCTTTGCTGATTTTATGCTATAGATGGTACCACTCTTGCTGTGTAATTTCAATGTATTTTCATTATTGTACGGCGGTGTATAATAATATGACTTGAACTGAGTAAAAAAATGAAGTGTTTAATAGGGTGTTTCAAAAAAATCGACTTTTTCTTTTTCTTCAAATGGTCAGCAAATTCTTTCAGAGGATGTCAAAACAAAGACCTCGTTAAAATTTGAGCTTTTAATTTGAAGATTTAGAGGTCGCGGATCGCAATTTTCTATTTCCCATTTAAATAACATAGGAATTTTTTTTTTAACTTTGGAATTTTATACGTCTATATCGAATCAACTTATGGCAAGGAACATCTTAGATTTTTATAGTAAATTTAACGCTCTATAAAAAATGTCTCTTATAATTTTTCTTTAAATTGATTTCTTCCAGAGTTATTCGAGGCCAAAGTTTGATTTCCATCGAATTTTCTCGTTTTTTCAACTTTTAGCATCATGTAGTAAAAAAATCACATATTTACATCTGAAACATAGGAAGTGTTGTAAAAAAAACAAAAAACCAAAAAAAACGTCACTTTTTTCCAAAGCCTACTACAAAGTTTTAATGAAAATATGAGATGTGTATAATATGCAGAGTAATTTATTTATAAATGCATTTTTCTCGAAAATGGTGCATCTGAGCAATTCAAATCAAGAGTACCTATTTTTCGTAAAAAGCTATAAATTCTCATAATTTCATAAAAAAAATTAAATTATTAACCCAGAAAAAAGTTGGGGCTATTTTTGTAACTTTGCCCCCTCCAAATGTTACGCCTATGATTAAATTTTAACAATTTTGATCATAGATCTAGATTCAGCATGTCAAAATTACCAAAATCCCGAAAATTCATTTGTTCATGTTCAACCCTCAAGTTTTAAAAAAATTATCCTCTTAGGCTCCTATTCAGGGGGCCGTAGCTCCTTTAGGGAGCATTTTTTGATACATGTTTATTAAACAAAAAAAGTGTTATTTTTATACGAATAATGCACTGTTTAAGTTTGGCCCCCTGATTTCGGGACACCCGTATAATGAAAATTATACCATAAATGTTAAAAAAACGCTAATATTCGATGGAAATCAAACTTTGGCCTCGAATAACTCTGGAAGGAATCAATTTATAGAAAAATGATAGGAGACCTTTTTTGTAGAGCGTTAAATTTACTATGAAAATCTAAGATGATCCTTGACATAAGTTGATTCGATTCAGACGTATAAAATTTCAAAGTTAAAAAAAAAAATTCCCATGTTATTTAAATGGGAAATAGAAAATTGCGATCCGCGACCTCTAAATCTTCAAATTAAAAGCTCAAATTTTGACGAGGTCTTTGTGTTGACATCCTCTGAAAGAATTTGCCGACCATTTAAAGAAAAAGAAAAAGTCGATTTTTTTGAAACACCCTAGTGTTTATATATATATATATATATATGCTTATGAGTATTATAATATGAAAAATGTCATAGGTACGCTTAAAAAAAGTCTATTTTATTCTTTGTAACTTATTACTAAGATTCCGGGATTGGGACTTTTAATCCTCATGGCCCGTGATTATCCCCGCTACCATCTTAACTTCCTTGCGGTCCAGTTTGTAAAGTTTCTTTTATACATTCTTAATTATGGGTACTTAACCCGTTAACTGTGGGACATCTTAGTTATCTATTTCGTTCTGTAGAGTCGCAACATTATTTTGAAATTTTTGTCACGAAATATTTTGGCACAATTTAAATTTTCAAAGGAATGTGTGAAGTTTTTGGTGGATTTTTTATATAAAATTTATAAAAACTTACAAAAAGACTGCTATTCATGCTAATTAGTCTTAATATTTTAACTAGTATTGTTTGATTGATTCCGGTTTGGTGATTTGGACCTTCAATTTTAAATACCCCCACAAAAAAAGGCAAGTGGCGTTTAATCAAGAGACCGAGCCGGCCATTCGGTGGGAACACGCCTACCAATCCACTTATTACATACAATGGTTTTGGTTCTGATGGTTTTAGCCCAGGCTCTGGAGTTCCTCAGGGTTCTAACCTGGGTCCACTATTATTTGTCCTTTTTATCAATTTTGTAAAGTGTCAACATTTGATTTATGCTGATGACTTGAAATTGTTCGTTGATGTTTCAGATGCATCAGACAGCTAAACTTAATAAATGAATGGTGTATCCTCAATAGACTTTTTTTGAATATCGGTAAATGTAAGGTGTGTACCTTTACACTAAAATAATATCCAATTATTTTTGAGTACACAATTAATGACGATTCCATATCAAGGTGTACAGGTACCAGAGACTTGGGAGTATATTTTGATACCAAATTATCATTTTCAGACCACATCACTAGTATTGTAAAATCTGCTCTTAAAATGTTTGGTTTTATAAATAGAAATACTCAATCAATGAATTGTGAGGGTGCATTGAAAGTTTTGTATTATTCATTGGTTCGTACCAAGCTAGAGTACTGCTCTCTTGTTTGGTATCCAAATTATAATGCCTACACTGATCAATTAGAAAGAGTACAAAGGCGATTTTGGAAAATTTTAGCTTTTAGACTTGACAAATTGTCAATGACAATATTTATCCTGCTAGAGGTACTGAACATATTTTATTGTTGAATAGATTAAATGTTAGGTCCTTGCAATGTAGAAGATTTTTATTAAGTATTAAATTTCTGTACGGGCTGTTCAGAAATGAAATAGACAGTACCTTTTTGATATCACTCTTTAACATTCACGTACCACGAATTAATGCTAGATCTATTTTTACTTTCTATAATACATATTCCAGAACCAATGTTCTTTTGAAATCTCCAGTATTTGTCATGAGTGGTAACTTCAATAAAATATGCAATGAATGTGATATTGCAGTTGCCACTATTGAAAATATTACAACGTTGGCCATAAATTATTTTAAAGTTAGCTAAACTTATTTTGAATTTATAGTTATTTTAGTATTTGTTTATATATTCTGTATTATTATAATTGTCCTGTAATTGGAATTCCTTTTCTGTTGGGCCGTAAAGATATTATTATTATTATTATTATTATTTGGATAAGTCTCATCAAGCCACTGTCCAAGAAAATGGTTTACACAACGGCTGCACAAAATCGTTGTGCTCTTCGAACTGCAGTGGCATTAAATGAACTACACCCTGACAAAAATGTGAGTCATAAATATGTTTAAGAGCTGGTTGTAAAATTTGAACAAACGGGATCTGTTCGTAATCGAAATAGAAACTAACCTAGGATACTTAATAAAGCCACCCGTATTGAAATTATTGGTCAGTTTGGTGTAGATCCCACAATATCGGCATCTAAATTAAAAAGGTGTTGAAACATCATAAATTCCACCCATTCAAAATGCATAAAACACAAGAACTTGGCGATGATGATGCAGACAGGAGTTTAGAATTTTGTGAAATCATGGCCAATAAAATAACAAATCAGATCCAAATACTAAAAAACATTTGCTTTACTGAAAAAATGTATCCTTAGCCGTTACCGAAAAATTGTTAAATAAGTATAGATTGTTACGGTTGAAATAGGTGACAGCAAATGTTTGTGGTATTTATTACCACAACAAAAATGTTTTTAAGTCTTAGTAATGTTAAATGAACTGTCGTGTTACATATTAACCATTAATAGCTTCTTAAGCAGTACTACAACGTTGTGGTATCAAATAGAATTACCGAATTCTGATAGTAACTACTGCATTATAGTAAGTCTGAACATTCTTTAGTCGTTTGATATATGCTTTAAGTGAGATATATTTAATAACAACGAAATGCCATTCAAAAAAGTAATATTTATTATTTATTAACTTATCAGGGTAATATTTAGTAATTGTATAAACAGTATGTACTAATGTTACGGTATTTAACCAATAATCTGGTAAGCAGTACTACTTCCAAACGTAAAGTGACCAGATTCTATCAAAAAATAGGGGGACATTTTGTGTAAATTAATCTTAATTACAAAAATGATACAATTAACAATAATTAAGTAACGTCAAATTTTCAATTTGCATTGTATCATTGTGTTAATTTTGTAATTAAGGTAAATTCTTACAAAATGTCCCCCTATTTTAGACAGATTCTGGTCACTTTAGCCAAACGGAATAAATACTGAATTAAAAGGTTATCGATTATCGTTTTTGGTGTTATGTAAAAGTATGCAGTAAAGGTTATAGGATAAAAGAGAACATGTTTTTCAAAATTTTTATTAAAAAAATATACATAAAATTCTTATAAGAATATGTATGTATATTTTCTATATAATAAAATAAATTATATCGTCTCTTATGAAAAACAAAAAAACCTAAACCAACAATAATACAATATATATATATATATATATATATATATATATATATATATATATTTACCTACGCCGCATAAGTCGGCGTCCGGTCTCTACGCGTTCTTACTCAGCGTCCGACTATAAACACGAGCGTTTATGATGGAATAGGGAGGAATGGTCAGTGAGCGTCCGTTTATCGGACGCCTGGTGACTTCGGACGCTCAGTAAACCTACAATTTTACACAGGGGACGCCCAGTTATACCATATAGATATATATATATAAATATATAGTTTTTAAACTCATAGTCCCACTGTATAAATATTACCACAGAACACTTGTTCTGTAGATATTACTATTATAAAAAAAATAACGTCAAAACAAATATTGAACATTGAATCTTATTATAATAATACCTGTAACTTACAGGCTGTAAGTAAGAAATACCCAAGGGTTTTTTACGTAAAAGCATGAAAAAGAATAGTTTTTCTATGGTAAAAGGCAAAAATGTTTACCCCGTCACCAAGCAAAGGCTGCAAGCGAATATAAACCTAAAGGTGATACTGATCAAACTAAATATTAAATAGAATGTAGCAAGTACCCCTTTACAAGCAAAAGCAAAAATCGTAATATTAGAATGAAGTAAATTATGTTAGGTATACCTATATCTATAGATATTCTTAATAATACATAAATAATTAAGTATTTACTTACCCTTAAAAACAGAAATTAAATCTTGTAACTTCCAATTTATTAGCAAATCGTCCATTGAGGCATCTTTATGCAAGCTTACTAACAACAATGGCGATTGTGCGCGATGAACAGTATACTATATATAGATAAGCTTTGTTTTAGTATTACCAACTTCAAAAATTGTAAGATTTAATAGAACGTTGTAGTAATACTTACCACAAATGTTTAGTGGCGATGAAAGAATTCATATTTGGAAGAGTTACTTGTTACTTGATTTACTTATAATATCTGTCTGAGTTGTTTATAAATTAACGATGTGGTATTAGTTTGGCAGCATTTTGTAATACTTTTAAATAGGATCTGTTTTAGTTAAGCCTACTATAACGACTGTTACATATTTGACATTTTTCCTGTTGTTATATATTAAGGTTTTAGGTCACCTTTAATACTAAAGCAAGTATTATTTCATACTAATTTAGGCTACATTTTTGTTGCAGTATTACAAGATAAATGCTTAGTTTTTCTTTATGCATCGTAAATGTATATTAAACATTTTGCTTTTTTATTTTCTACTGAATCTATACTACAATTACGTAGTAGTAAAAATTTTTAAATAAAAATTTTCAGTGTTCACCGATGAGTGTACTATTTATATATCTGGAAATATTAACAAACAAAATTGTCGTAATTGTGACGGTAATTTTGTGGTTATCAAATCCTAGAAACGGTTTTGAGAATTTCTTTATAGGTATCTTTTATAGGTCGGGACTTATAGAGCATTGCTTGTTTTTAAATAGACACCCTGTATACAGTTAATGTAAGTAACAATAATTTGAAATAATTTAAAATTATATTATAGTAACATAAAAACATTACATAGAGTAGGTACAGAACAACTTAAGGATTATGTTAAGTATTTACATTTGTATTCTTTATTAACCACACTCAGAGAAATATCATGACTTGAAAAGCATATAAAATTATATTAATTTAAATAACCGGGTAAATTTGATTCAAATAGAAAAATTTCTAGTTTTATATTCATTTACCAACAGGTTTACAATGTTTTTAAACACTTTTAAAGTGTACCCTCTTTAAAATATATATACAAAAAGAAATATATTTATTTCATTGCCTTTCTCAACGTGGTTTCAAAAAGATATGTATTATGCAATTGTTATACACCTATTAATTTAATGGGACACACCAATGACGCCAAAACATATTTGAATCCCTTTGAATTATTATCGTTTTGAATGATTCTACAACATTTTTTCTCTCAGTGCAGTGGTTTTAATGTGTTTTAAGTTAAAACTTTTAACACACTGTCAGAAAATACTTCAAGTCGCTATAGATGCGTGGTATTATAGCAATCGTTTTTAGATCTTTCTTAAATCGTCGTTGCCTATTTGTTTAAACTTAATATAAATGCTTAATAACTCAAAAACTACTTGCCGAAAAAAAATGTATTTTTTATACAGCGTGGTATACTGTTAGTTATAATAATATCATAGTTCGTATATTATTCTATATTAAATTTTATTAAAAAAATTACTAGCTTTACCTGCAAAGCATTAAAACAAAAATTTTACTACCTTCATTTTTACATCGAATTCTAAAACACCCTATATACTAAATTGGACAGAGCTTTTTTAGGCACATTTGCCTTAAACATATTTTATTCATGAGTATTTTTCCTTTTAAATTACTGAAAGCTACAATTAATTTCTCGTATTCTCGTATTTTAATATTCCTTTCTATTTGAAAGAAAATCCCTTTTTTATTTTTTTTAATTATAGTTTTTATATTGCAAAGAATAGAACGTCGCATTGCAGTTAATTGTTCTGAGTACACATTTACATAATTATCTAAAAGACACAATAAAGGGAGGATTCAATATAAATGGGCCCAAGGGTGTATTAATCATTACAAGAAAAAATAATGTTTGGGTTTTTGCTTGACTAAGCTGGGAATATTTAATTTTAACCAAGGATTTCTTTTTAAAGACGTCTTCTCCTTGTTTTATATATTAATATAACATTGTAAAAACCCAAGGTTTAATAAAAACAAATGCATTTCCCATTCCCATACTTATTAAAACTGACATTAATAAATTGATGCTTTCTCCTTTACCCTATAAATTGAATTAGCACATGTTAAAATTAGATAGAGATTTGGCAGACCATGAAACAACATTTCATGACAAATAGTTTTCTGTAGGACAGTTTAACAAATTTATTCGACCCATTTAATCATTGCCTAAAGCTTTTATGTAGGTTACGATATCACTAATTGCAAAATATGATCTAAATAATCATTTAGCTTATGGGATAATGCATCAGTGGTCGAAAACGGACTTGCTGAGTTAGATTAATCTGAAGGGGTTAAACCCTATCTGGTTTCCATTGAAAACACATTTTTAATACATGATGGACTAAACAAAGTCGCCCATTTACAGTAAAGTTGTTTCAAAATTAATCTAAAAATGTTCTAAAATACCTTTTTCATAATATGCGGGCTTTAGTTAAATTTTTTCTTTGATTTTATTATAAATTAAATTTTATTTTTATAATTGTAAAGTTAATTTTTAGTACATTGCTGGGAAAAGGAAAAGGGAAGTTGTTTTTATACTTAACAGTAGCGATAGGTACAAACCTGCAAAAACAAAATTTATTTTATCATTTTATTACATTTGATTTAAAAAATGGTTAACTGATTTTATAATTACCAACAGAAAACATGCAGTATGTTAAATACAGCGA
Source organism: Brassicogethes aeneus (assembly GCA_921294245.1). Taxonomy (NCBI): domain Eukaryota; kingdom Metazoa; phylum Arthropoda; class Insecta; order Coleoptera; family Nitidulidae; genus Brassicogethes; species Brassicogethes aeneus. The sequence continues at coordinate 14,596,123 of OV121137.1, forward strand.
AAGTCTAAAGAAAAGAGCAGAAAACAAAGAGAAGAAAACCATTGAAGGTAGAAGGATTGTCTAATTATTACAAAAAACAAAATACTTATAATTAATAACCCAATCATTTTTTAATAATTTACTTTAAAAAAGAAATAATGGTAGCCACCAAATAAAACAAACCAAATATCCCTACACTGAAAAAAGTCCATGTCCACAATTTCTTCTGTATTTATTACAGAACAGTTTCTGTAAATTAATATTTACGTTAAATACAATGTGGATTTACACAATATTTCGGAAATATACAGAGTTTAATGTACAATATATCCTTTATTTTTACAGAGTGTAGTTTAACTTCACATAAAAATTATTGTAATTTTACAAAGTAATATGTGACAACACAAGCATTCTGTGATTTTAGAGCTTGCTCTGTAACTTTACAGAATCTACGTAATAAACTAACCAATCAGAGAACTGAAGTGGTCACGCGATGTACAGTTCTCATGCTACATTTTATAGCGTCGCTTCATGATACAACCATCATGGCGTCACTTTATCCAGTATTCAGTGTCTTGTCCCAAACAGCACACAACATCCTTAAGACGTCTTGTTTATGTCTTAATAAGGTCTGAACGTCTTAAGACCTAAAAACGACGTCTTAAAGACATATTTGAGAAGACGTCTTAAAACAAGCAATTTAGTAACGTCTGAAAGACGTCTTTTTAAAGTCTGTTTCGGGATATAAACTATCTAGGATCTACCTGCTGTACTGCAATTTGTACCCGCGGCGTTTACTTTATTAAGATAACCTGTATAAATTAATTAATTACTTTCTTTAACTTTTGAATACATTTAAAGACTTAGTAAGGACGTCTTAAAGGCGTATTTTTGAAGACGTCTTAAAGATATGCAATTTGTGATATCCTAAAGACGTCCATGAAAGCCTAGTTTGGGACATTTTAACCTAACTGCCTATTGAGAAACTCAAAAAAATGTACACCCATACAAAACTATCTGTTTATGTGAAGTGTAAGAATTTGCTCTATATATACTAAATACTTATGTTTAACAGTTTAGATAGGTACTTTTATATCAACAATCTCTCTATTTTAATATTATTTGATACCAATGGTAATTTTAAATTTAGCGCGCTTCTATTATTTCCCTCTTGTGGAATTTGCCTTAAATACAAAACTGGACAACGTTGTCAGATCGACTAATTTTTAGCAGATCTACAACAAATTAAATATAACAACAAAATGTATTCAATAAAATATTAAAACTTACAGCATTTGTAATCAGGGCCTGTATAGGCAATTTTTTGTAGGATTTAATATTAAATCCAAACACGATAGAAATAAAGAAACAAATAAAACATCTGACCAAACCACCATGCGCAATGTGCAAAGAGAACTCCGGCAACGCTGTTGTCAAAGCGGAATTGGCATATGATTAGCCATTTTGTTTGTTTTTTTTTCAAACATTTTTGTTAGCTGATACTGCTTGACTTTGCATTTTATTTAAACTTTTTCGGTGTCTAGCTATTTACAAATAAAACTTACTGTGAACTGTGAGAGTGAGTGTGAGTACTATAATAATTATAAAACTTAATTTTATGGCCGTTGTTTGGACCAAACAGTGTCGTGTCTTCAATCTTCAGCAGTGAGAATCCAGTGAAATAGGTAATAAGAAACATGAAGCGTATTCGTTTAAGTAAATATTATTTTTTATAAAATAGCTGTCTATTTAAAAGTTTTAAAACCTGTTAAAAAACAAACAAACCGCTGTTGTGTAAATTAATACGTTTTTTTTTTAGGATCAGTGGAGAAATCGGGTCTTGCCAAATTTGATAAAGATACGGAAATTGCTATTCAAGCTTGGCTAAAAAGGGCATCAGATAGAAGAACCCAATTATTAAAGAAGTTTTAAGATTTTTTTTCAAATATTTTGCTATCTGTATGATTTTATGTGGCCAACCTTCCACCTCAAAGTTGGAACACTTTGTTTATTTAAAAATAGAAAATAAAAGTTTCAGTGGTTTTTGAACGATTTTTTTTAATTTTAGCAATTTATTTTAGTCCCTTAAAGACGTCTTTACGACGTCCATTAATGGCCGTAAAATGACTTAATAAAGATGTCTTAAAGACGTTGGGTTTTTTAACATTCGACGTCTTAAAGACGTCGTAAAGACGACGTGCGGCGTAAATAAGACGTCTTAAGGATGTCTTGAATAGCGAAGCAAGGCGTCTTTAAGATGTCTTAAAGATGTCTGTGTGCTGTTTGGGGTTATCGTTTATCTGTGGTTCTGTGAAGTATAGGTAACAGAGAGTCTCTGTAGGTAAGTTAATGTGTTGTGGCCGGTCTTACCTTAAATTAGGAATCCTATATGTACTTAATATTGTTATTATAAAATAGTACAAGCTTATAGTAGGTACAGTTGCAGATACCCAGGTACTAACCATATAAATTTGGTAAATCGTTGATTAGTGCTTAAAATCTTAAAACTTATTGACAGCAAACCACACGAACAATTACCAAGTAAATATTGATCCTGAGCCTAGCAATTTTTAAATTTTTGTTGTGTTTTTAGCGAATTTTCTAACGATTTCACCATACAAGCCATTTTTTACTCTGTTGGGAGGTGCATCGTTTACGTTTCCATCGACATGTACCTAGAAGTACTTTTTAGGGTATTTATTATTAAAATAATGATAATTATAATAATATGATATGATGGTATACATGAATAAAAACCATGTTACTTGTAACATTTTTTATATAAAAAATGTAAATGTTTGTATCTTTTTAAGTTTTACTTACCTGCCAACCTTTTTTATTTCTTTTACAAGGTGTATAAAATTAATTAATCAATAAATATAAAGTTTTATTTAGAACCTCAACACTGGACGTTGTAGTTAACGCCAACGTTTGTTTATTTTTATTTAGGTAAAGCAGTTTACAACCTTAAAATTACTGGTAGTTCCACAGTTGAACTCTTAAAAGGTACTACCAGTAATTTTAAGTTTGTAAACTGCTTCACATATATAAAAATAAACCAACTTTAACGTTAATTTCTACGTCCAGCTTTGAGGTTTTAAATAAAATTTTAAATTTATTAGTTTAGTATCGATATTTTACATAAAATCTGTAGATAGACCTAAAGTAAGTGAGTACAGTAAGTATGTTGTAATATTACACTAATGGTAACGTTATTTTACGTAAAATCTATTTTACATAGGATCTGTAAAATAACAGATTACATAAGTAGTTTTACGTTATGCACCTATTACAGAAATTTTGTGATATTACTTAACATATGTAATCTCTACAAAGTTACTGTAATTTTACTGTGTAAATTGCAATCACGTGTTCGTAATCCAGTATCTCCGACCAAAATTACAGATAGATAATTTTGGTTGGACACAGTCAACATTATTGTTTATTATTGCAAAACTGGCACTTCTAACGCGATATAAGATATGCAGTTATTAAAGAGATGGGCTGTATAGGAGATATATTTTATTTTATTTTTTAAATGCGCTTACCTGTAGAAGTGGCATATAAATTTTGTTAACATTGACAACACATTTAAGCAATAATAAACGATAACAGCCTATTTGTGTTCGTCCTGTTGTGTATTAGGGGACTGTAAGCCAGAGGTCCGTTCCTACCCCTAACCCGCTCAATCCATTTAGTTGACTTCTTAGGAAGTAAGGGTGGAACTAAAAGAGCACATTTGTACATCTGTAGTCTTAGCAACTTTTTTTACTCGAAAACCAGATCCTCAATCTTTCTAAAACTCTGTAAATATATTTGTGGACTTTAGAATGATTTTAACATTTTCTCATAGCGACTATTATTGAACCCGAACCTTCTTAACACAAACTGTCAGAAAATACCATGTAAACCTCAGATACCATATTGGAATTGTTTTCATGACAACCTTATTTGGACATGTAATATTTAAGCTTGTCTATAAACATAATGTAATGTTAAATAAATGCCACTAATATAATTTTGAGAAAATATTTTTGTAGAATTATAGCGAAAAATGTATTTTATCTACCATTGATTGATGACTTACTTTATTAGTTTATAAGTTTTAGTCACGGGCTGAAGTTAGCAACAGTGGCTTTAGAAAAAGTATAGTCTTAAATACATTTGGAATTACATATTCCAAACATGTTACAGAATATACATACTATTTTGGGTCACCCAAGACCCGGTTTTGTAATTTGGAAGGTTAAAGTACAAAATCCGATTACCAAATAATATTGCCAACACAAAAACATCACCAAATAAAAAAAATTGACTTCAAGCATAATAAACTATAAGATTAATGAAATTTATGAGAAATTAAAAAGCGTAAGCATCTCGATTTTCCCATTTCTGCGTTTTCGAATCGAGTGGACTATGAATCGTAGGATACGCTTGACTGATTTCCACCCCTTGTTTAATGTTCCGGTGGCTTTCTTAAGATTTAGGAGATTAACTTAACCCTTTCCTATCTGGCATAATTAAAAATTATGTCAGAAATTAAATTCGCAGATGAGCACCGGAAAGAGAATGTTATTTACGCTTTGAATAACACTGTTTCAAAAAGGGTGTTTAAGAATAAATATTCAATACCGATATCATCATAAAATAATATTATTTAAACTAATAATGTTAACATTTTATGTACCCACCTACTAAATTTTCTTTAAAAATTATTTTTGTGTAATCATACATTAAAATGTAATTTTACAATATTAAATTAAAAGCATATGCATTGCATATTATGCAGTCATCACGGTTCACCGAACGCCGTTTTTAACGAAAAAAATAGAACAACTTTGAAACATTTAAAAAAAAATACTTACCAACTAAGTATTCAAAAAAAAGTAAAATGAAAATCTTCCATGTAGATCTTGGCAAATAGCGATCAATTCTTCGTAATTTATGTGCAGTATCGTATATTGCTAATATTTTATCTGTCTCAAAGTTAATATTTGTGGAATATTTTTAATTTAAAAGACTCATACGATAGTAGGAAACTCAAACTTTATTCTTATGAATGCATTATTCAAAATTATAAACGTAAAAATTGATAAACTTTAACAAAAATGTAAAAAACAACAAAATAAATCTAAGCCTACAGATGTTGACTATTGTATGCACAAAGACATCGAAGCAAGTTCATATTATATTTTTCTAAGTTATTTCTGGATAAATTAAAATTCCTGAAAAATATATTGACTGAATAATGAACTTGCTCCGATCTTGCTCTGAGAAGAAACCAAGGGCTCTTTGCGTTTCTTCAATAAATTGAGGAACATGATAAATGAGAGCATGTAATTCCAGCTTTTGATGATTGTAGTTTAAATTCTTTTATGTAGTCTTTATATTCATCTCCTAAGTTTTAGCCAAAGCAGCCAGAAACTACTTGATTGAACGCCTCAAATACGGGTATATACATTCATTGTCTAAAATAGGAATTATAAATCAGTAGGTAGAAAACATCCAAACAAAGCAAAGTTTTCAATACAGCAATCGACTTTAGTAGTACTCGCGCATTATTGCCATTAAATTTGCCATAATGGTCAAAGCAGATTCCAGCACTTTTCACCCATGCCTCTGCAACTTCTGGATATTTGCTGTTTAGGGAATCAAAAAGTTTTTGTACTATGCCCAGCATAAGGTGAAGTTCTGGTGGTGGAATAAAGAACAAAACTGGGACATCCTCATCCTTTTCTAAAAATGCAATAAACAAAGTAAGATCTTAATTTGTTCATTGCATTTTTAGAAAACTGTATAAATATTCCATTGATTACCGGCGATGAGGATGCTTTGACTATTATGGCAAATTTAATGGCAATAATGCACAAAAACTACTAAAGTCGATTGCTGTATTGAAAACTTTGTCATTAGGTAATAAGCTTTGCTTTGTTTGGATGTTTTCTACCTACTGATTTATAATTTCTATTTTAGACAATGAATATATACCCGTATTTGAGGCGTTCAATCAAGTAGTTTCTGGCTGCTTTGGCCAAAACTTAGCAGATGAATATAAAGACTACATAAAAAAATTTAAACTAAAATCATCAAAAGCTGGAATTACATGTACACCAAAGATCCATGCTCTCATTTATCATGTTCCTCAATTTATTGAAGAAACGCAAAGAGCCCTTGGTTTCTTCTCAGAGCAAGCATCGGAGCAAGTTCATCATTCATTCAATATATTTTCCAGGAATTTTAATTTATACAGAAATAACTTAGAAAAATATAATATAATTTTGATTCAATGTCTTTGTGCATACAATAGTCAACATCTGTGGGCTTAGATTTATTTTGTTGTTTTTTACATTTTTTTAAGGTTTATCAATTTTTACGTTTATAATTTTGAATAATGCATTCAGAAGAATAAAGTTTGAGTTTCCTACTATCGTATGAGTCTTTTAAATTAAAAATATTCTACAAATATTAACTTTGAGACAGTTAAAATATTAGCAATATACGATACTACACATAAATTACGAAGAATTGATCGCTATTTCCCAAGATCTACATGGAAGATTTTCATTTTACTTTTTTTGAATACTTAGTTGGTTAAGTATTTTTTTAAAGTTTCAAAGTTGTTCTATTTTTTTCGTTAAAAACGTTGTTCGGTGTTGTTTTCCTACTTTTGTGCTTAAAAAGTAAATTGCCTCTATAGAGTCATTCTATCATTTTTCAACAAATTTGGCAAAAATTGAAAGCTGACCTTATTAGATTTTCTTAAAACTTTCAGGGTGTGTATACCAATTCTTAGGATGAACAAAAACCACAATAATATTTTTTATTTAAACACACTGAGAAAGTTGACCGGTTTGCATAAAAAATTACCAAATCGGTGTCTAAGAAAACCCTTTATAACTTAGTTATTTATTAATATTTTCTATCGCGTAATATTTTGTTTTAGCCATAAAATAATGTATATGCCTAAAATTATACAAATGCAGTTTTTTTAGTAGGCTATGAAAATTTGATTTGGTTAGTAATTATAAATATTGATTAAAATATAAAATGCGAAATTATAAAAAAGTATTCAAATTGCAGGAAATACCATCTTAATTGTGAAAATTTACCATGTTTGGCAAAAAAAAATGCATTTTTTCGTCCGGAGGGACTGAACGAAAATTCTTCAAAATTTAACAGAATGTTCCCTTTATTATAAAATAAAAAGTGTAAAAAAAATTGTGTATTTGCCTTGCTAGGAAGATACAACGGTTTAAAATACCACAAATTGTATAGAATATGGAATTACTTTAATGGTATTTTTTATCAAGATGGCTTTGATAAAAAAAATGCCATTTAAAGGTGTTTGAAAAAGTAATATAAAATAGTATAAATTAAGCTACATAAACATTAACAAAATAACGCATACATAATAATTAATATAAAATAAAATAAACAATATTTGTATTGTAATCTTAAGGTACAGAATGATATGTATTGAAGCCTGTGTTATTTTTATTACTCGCGACCTGAGAATTAGATTGTTCTATCTGCCAAAATTTAAAGAGGAACAAATAGCAGTTTAAAGTTTAATTTATATACAAATGAAATTTTAAAAAGCTGTTTTTCCGTGTCAGATTTTTGAAAGATAGAATCTCCCAAAATCTAAACACGGAAAAACCAGTGCCGGTTTAACAGGGGTTTTTTGGGGACTATAGCACCGGGCGGTAAATATTTTTGGGGCGGTACCGCGTACCGCCCATAATTTAAAAAAAAAATACTTAATCGTTAGAATTTAGAAAAAAAAATATTGCGACACTGCGTCGGCGGATACAACGGATACAAATGAGAAAAAATGTTGTTAGAGTGAAGCAGCTTCTCCATCAGAAAAACTTGATTTATTGCATGGAAACGGAATAATTTTAACTTTTTGGATAGACGTTTTGCAAAGGGTTAATGAAACCAATAAAGCAGTCCAAAAACAAAATATGGATTTAAGCACAAATGCTCATCTTTTGTCATTTTTAGTTGAGAACTTTGATTTTTTACGTGATTATTTTGATCATTACGAGGAAATTAACAGGAAACGAAAATTATGCTCAGAAGCGGATAATCATAAGAAAATTACAATTTGAAGAAAATAATTCAGAGGCAAATTTAAGCAAAAAAGAAACAATGCGAACAATATGTTTTATTTTAATAATTGACAATCTATAATCCGAAATCATTTGTCGATATGATAGCTAGAAATCTGGCACAAACAAATTTGAATTTTTGTTTAATCTAAAAGCATAAATCTTCGTGGAGGATTTGGATGAGTTTTTTCCTCAAAACCTCAAACCAACTCAAGAAACTGGTAACTTCCCTTTTGGAAATAAAAATAGAAACTTCATTGGAATTAGTATAAGTTTTATACGAAAATAAATTAATATCTTCATTTCCGAATATTAATATTTGTCTGCGAATTTTTTTTTATAATGGTTTCAAATGCAAGTGGTGAACGATCTATCTCTACTCTAAAAAGGGTAAAGAACTACCTAAGAAATACAATTCCCCAAGAAAGATTGAACTCCTTAGCAATTTTGTCCATTTATCAAGACCTGTTAGATGAAATAAATGTAAAGTGTTATAAAACAATATGATACTAAAAGACTACTATAAAGACTTGAAAACAACCTTTTAATTATTAGTATTAGGATTTCTCAATATTTATTTAAACCAAAGAATAATGTTTTATTTATTTATAACTTTTGATTAGTTTTTATTAGTTTAATGAAACAAAATATTAAACTTTTATTTTTTAATTAGTTTTTCTTAGTACTTAGTATTGTTTATATAAACCAAAGAATGTTTTAATTTTTAGTTAGTGCTTTTGATTAGTTTTTATAATTTGTTTATAAAGGCTCATTTTATATTTTATAGGATACTAAGTTTACTGTTAGATACCAGCCTAACCAACCTAATCTTCCACTTGACGTGAGAAAGTAAGACTTAAAAATGTTTTTAAAAAAGTAATATTTTAAAGCATTGGGCGTTGTGTTTGTGCCAGAACCGGGCGGCGAACTAACTTAAACCGGCACTGGGAAAAACAGCTTTTTAAAATTTCATTTGTATATAAATTAAACTTTAAACTGCTATTTGTTCCTCTTTAAATTTTGGCAGATAGAACAATCTAATTCTCAGGTCGCGTACTGTTAAATAATTTCAAACATTCAGATTCACTTATTAAATTTAACACAAGAACAATTTTAAGTGAATAATTATTTGTATTTCAGCAATACTTTTAACATATAACTTGTTTGCATTTATAACACAAAACAATGTAAAAGGTAACATGGACATGGAATCTTAAATTTATCTATTAATCTATTAAAGTAAATGTTAATTTAAATTTCATAACATTCCCTATTGGTTAATTTAACATTATTTATTGTTTTTTTAAAGCTGCAAATTTTGCTCATTTTAATTTTTTTTATTTATGAAATGGTTTGATTCAGATGTACTTCGAACCTGAATAATTTGTAAATTTTTAGGCACAAATGAATGAAAACTTCTAGTGTTATTTAGTACAAGGATTATTTTTTGTTCTATTATTTAAGGTAACAAAAAAATGTATTCCTATTACATTTTCAAACCAATCTCTTAACGGTTCCCCTTGGTCCATCACATGGTCCTTTTCCGTGCGATGTGGCAAAAAATGCCAACCAAAGTCATTTTTGTGATATGCCAAATTAATAAAATTATATTTATTTTTATATTGTCCCCCAAATCCATAAATAAAATATATTATTTTTATATTTGCGAAAAATTTAATTTTAAGAAAAGTGTAAACAGCAGTAGAGTTATGTTTTAAATAATTACTTATGACACAAAAACTTGTTTGATATAATTCATTATTTTTATCTTTATAACACATAACAAAGGGATGTAAAGTGGCCTAAATATTTAGGTACCCAGTAAAAATTTTGTATTTCGTCTTGTACAACGGAGGAGAAATTTTCAGCAAAATAACCTTGGGAAGCCTTGGGAAGCAAATTATTTTTTTTAAAGATGCATATTTTGCATACTATAAAGAATCTATTGCTGATAATATTTCGTCAACGAAATCAGACACTGGTAAATTAAAGCTATTATTAGAAACTTAGAAAATGTACGAAAAGCAATAACACCACCAATTCACTTTTAATAATTTTTATTTATCCAACGGCTACTCATTACAGGCGATCGATCAAGACTGACTAATCGAACGACTGCTTGAGGTTCATAAATCATCTGATTACATATATAACAATATTGTACGTGACAAATAAACACAAGAAAATAACAACAATAATATTTCTAATAATTATTTTAATTCCACCGCCAACACGGCCAATTCTGACAAAATCTTCGCCCTCGAAGCATAAACCAACTCCATTAGGACGAATCTTTAAGGTGATTCTCTTCTAGAGGAAAGTTGTCTGAAGTAATACTAAAAGTAAACAATTCATAAAATTAAGCTTTTAGCTAACAACAGGTAATTAAAGCGTCCAGTTTTGAACAATGCTATCATTGCAAAGCGTCAAGCTTTCAAAAGTGTATCTTAATATTCAAAGCGTCCAGCTTTCAACAATGTCATCATTGCAAAGCGTCAAGCTTTCAAAAATGTATCTTAATATTCAAAGCGTCCAGCTTTCAACAATGTCATCATTGCAAAGCGTCAAGCTTTCAAAAAATTTATCTTAACATTCAAAGCGTCCAGCTTTCAACAATGTCATCATTGCAAAGCGTCAAGCTTTCAAAAATGTATCTTAATAATCACAATTTAAGCTTAGGCAAAGCGTCTAGCTTTCAACAATTTTGTAATTGCAAAGTGCTAGCTTTCAACAATTTTGTAATTGCAAAGCGTCTAGCTTTTAACCCAGAAATATCTACAGCTTTTAACATACCTCTCATCATTGTCCTCAGCTTCTAGCTGATTTAACAATTCACTCATGTCCATTGATAAGGACCAATCAGTGGGCCAGTGCCTCAATTGCTCCTTAGCTGCTTTGGTTACCAGGGTCTTGACAACACGTTGAATTTCAAAGCGCTCTTCCGGGATAATTCTCACGATCTCGTACGGCCCTTGGAACTCGTAATTATGTCTGCTTCGATGCATTACTTCGTCTCGGTGCATCAACACAAAATCACCAACATTAAACGGGGTTGTGTTACGTCGAGATGCATTAACCTTCAGATCCTTACTAGCTGCAGTTCCAAGCCTTTCTCTAATACGTTCACGATGCAGGTCTAAATTCCGAATCACTTTGAGGTCCGAACCGAGGTTTTTTAATACCTCTTGAATCAAGGGTGTGGCAATATAATACCAATAAGTGCTCTGAGCGGAGTTGTTTGCGTAGTTTTGTGTAGTGTTGTGTTTAATACCAGCTGTATTTTCCAAAGTCCTTTAGTCCAATCAGAATTTACTTTCGTCTCGATTCGCAATAGATTCATGATCGTTCTCATATATCGCTCAACCTGACCATTTGAACGATGGACATCTGGAGTTGTGTAGTGACACGAAATGGACAAGGAAGCAAGGAAATCGGGCATGCTCAAGTTTTTGAAATTGGTTCCAGCATCCATTATTATTTCTTTTGGAGAACCAAATAGAGAAACGAAAGTTTGAAACGCCAATTTAGTTTCATCGGTTTTCAATGTTTTAAGAGGTTGCAAGTAGCAATACTTGGAGAATGCATCAACCATAACTAGTATGTGTTTGTACCCTTCAATGGTAACTGCCAATGGGCCAAGACAGTCGACATGCAAAACCTGCAGTGGTAGATCGGGTTTAGAAACGTTTTTCACGTATCCATGTAAAGGTCCCGTTCTGGTTTTCTTAACGGCGCGCCGCGGCGCCGCGGCGCACACAAGGCAATGTTTGATGTAATTTTTAACAAAACCTCGAAGTCGGGGAAACCAAAAATGCCTTTGGATGGTTTCAATTGTCTTATCAACACCTATGTGGCATTGTTCGTCGTGAAAAATTCTGAGCAGCCCCAATATGCTATGTCTTGGAACAAAAGGTTTGGCCATGGTGCCATCTGGGGAAGGTGTTAAATAATACAGCAAGCCTTCACGAACAGAGTAACGAGTCTTATTCAAACGACCTTCTTCGGCATCTTGGATTAACTGACGTAATTCTGCATCACCTCGTTGTTCGATGTACAGCCAACTTTTATGGACGTGTTTTTTTGGTGCGACTTAAATAGTCTACGTGGGGTAAAGAGCTCCCTTTACGGTAAATTATGTCAAATTCGAATATATGTCCACCAGCGCGCAACTCTGGGCAGAATATCCTTCTTTGTGGCAGTGGCCTTTACGGCGTTACAATCAGTGACAACGGTAAAAGGTATCCCCAGCAAGTACACTCGGAAATGCTTTAATGCGTTTACTATTGCCAGAGTTTCCAACTCGTAAGAGTGGTACTTGGACTCAATTTGGGTGGTTCTCTTACTGAAGTAACCGATAACATGCCTCGCTCCACCTGATTTTTGTATCAAAACTCCGCCATAACCAATTGCACTGGCGTCAGTATGCAGTTCTGTTGGTAAACTTGGATCAAAGACAGTTAGAAGAGGCTTAGAGACCAGCCACTTCACGATATAGTCCTTTTGCGTTTTCCTATTCATCCTTCCATTCAAAAGGAACATTATTTTTTGTAAATTTGGTTATGCAGGCTGTCTTGCTAGCGAAATCTGGTATAAACTTGCGGAAATAACTTGCAAGGCCCATGAACTGTCGCACTTGCTTTACAGTGGATGGGGATGGAGTATTTCGAAGAGCCTCCACTTTGCGATCGCTAGGGCGTATTCCTTCTGCCGAGATACTCCAACTTGTCTTGTAAAAAGTGACACTTTTTGATGTTCAAAGAAAGACCTGCGTTTTGTAAGGCCTCCAAAAATTTTTGTAAAAATGTTACTCCTTCTTCAACGGTCACCGACGGGATAAGGATATCATCCAGATATACTAAGGCAACATAATCCTTTAAAGGACCCAATGCCTTGTGAACGCATCGTTGGAAAATCGCAGGAGCGTTTGCCAGTCCAAAGGGCATCCTTAAGTATTCCTAATGTCCCTCTGGAGTTACGAACGCAGTTTTGTGGTTAGAATCCTCATTTATCGGTATTTGATGGAAACCCGATGACATATCCAAGGATGTAAAAAACTTTCCTTTTCCAAGTCGATCCAATTGGTCATCAATAAGAGGAAGCGAGTAGCGGTCTTTGATAGTGTGTGCATTAAGCTCTCGAAAATCGACGCACATTCGGTATGTTCCTTCTTTCTTCCTAACAAGCAGAATAGGACTCGCAAATGCAGATTCACTCTCACGGATAATTTTATTTTCCAAAAGGTCATTTATAATCTCTCTTAACGCTTTCTTTTCGCTGGGCGCTAACCGATAAGGATTTCGGTTTACCACAAAATCGTCCTTTAGCCGTATTTGTAGAGTTGCGTTATTTACTGCCGGCACGGCATTTCCACTCGCAAAAATATTGGGAAATTTTGATAAAACAGCCAAAAGAGCGTTTCGATGCATATTCGGTACTGTTACAGGAAGTTCGCTGTTAAAGTACGTACAGCCACAGGCTTATTGCGAAATACCACTGTTCCAGAATGCCCAGTCACAGATGTCACCTCTTTGTCGTTGTACAAATTGCGACCAATGATTACATCAAAGTCCAAAAAACAGTCTGGTACAAATACAAAATCAAGTTGCGTACGGACATCGCATACTTCAACAACTGCAGTGAATTCAAAATTAGTTTGAAAACTTCCAGGCAGGAGACCAGGTATTGTTAAATTGAATTTTCTAATGTGGTCTTCGAACACGATGGCGATCAGACATAAGCCAAATATCGGCTCCGGTATCAATTATTCCAGAGAGATTGTATCCATTAATTTTTACTTTAATTGCCTTAATGAGGGATCATGATCTGCAGACATTAACACTTTTACGCTTCTCTATTGCTAGACGTGTAAAACAATTTTCGGCAATGTGGCCTGATTTTGCACAAAAATTACATGACTGTTGTTGCCCACTCGTAGTTGTAGCTTTAGGAACTTTATCTTGGAATGGCATGCTTTTTCTCGACAAATGAGTGTTATGGCGGCAATGCTTCTGAATGTGATCTTGCTTTCCACATGCAAAACATTTTAATTTTTTTTCTTGTGGAAATGTTTGTCGATCTTCACGAAATCGCTTATATTTTATGTTTCTTTATTATTTTATAGGTGTAGATATGGGTATGTTTTTAAATAAAAATACGTACATAAATATATTTTATACAATTTAATATCTTTTATTTTTTGTACCACACATTAATTAAAAACTATCGCATTTTTTAAATAATAAAAAATCTATCGGTTCAAATTGTTCTCTTGATACGTGGACAAATACGAAGAACTTGTACGTACATATCCGTAAAAGTTTCTATTTCCTCCTCTATTTTTGCTTCCGTCATAATTTTGAAAATGTTCTTCCCGTTCTAAAACTGTATAAGTCTTCTCTCGTGTCAACAATTTGTTCATCGCCGTGATTTTAAAAAAATCTCCAATATTCATTTCAAAAACAACACTACACCAACACAAATATAACCTATAAACCGCGATAACTGGTAGTTAATTCACTATCTGACACTTGCAGCTTCCAGTTAAATTTACTTCCAGTTATCTTAATTTAAGTTCTTAGTAAACGTTAGTTGCATATTGATAAACAGTTTAGCTACCACTTTAATTTTATTTACCAGTTAAGAAACTTATCTGGACATTGATAAACCGGCCATTAGCCAGTTAATTCAAGGTGCGCGACATTTATTTAAGAAAAAGTAATACTGAAATTATCATTACCTATGTCGCAATTATTTTCTATTATTACTCGTCGACATAAAAATCAATTTACCTGTTAGAAATTAAAGTGATAAAGTTTCTTATTCCACACACAAATATTTTGCACGAAATATTTGTTTTAATATTTAAATGTTTTTAATATTACTGAAAATTTTATTTGACTATTAAGAATTGAATAAAATTTTATTTTTATTGTTATTTTTAAAAATTTTAATATTTACTTTTAATACGAATTATTTTGAAACAATTTTTATATGGGAATAAAGTTGTTATTAATTATTATGTTATTTAAATCTAGCAATACGAATTTTCATTTAAGCACCTTTCTGCCATACTTCTTTTAATTAGATTATTTTTTTAGATAATAAATTCAATAAATATTATGTACCTCGAATTTTCTGACTGAAAAATTCGATGAATTAAAATGTTGGTTATCACTCGTAAACAGAATTTTAATTCGGCGCTAGTGCATAGTGCGGTTGTGTTACTTACTACTGCCACCAAGCGAAATCACATAACGTCGAGCTCGAAAATAAATTAGGCAACGGTGCATTTAAATTCAGTGCTGCAATTTAATTTACTTACCTGTTTTACCTACCCAATTTATTAATTAATTTATTGAAATAAAAATAAAGAAAATCCTTTTACTAAAATATTGATTTTTATTGACTAAAAGATAAAAAACAATACAATATTTTCAATCCACCAATAATTACATTCATGTTAAGTTTGTGGATTATTTTCAATTACGTCTTATATTATTTTGCTATGCTTATTACTGTTCACTAAACAGTGTTCAGGTAGTTGGCTCGGACACGTAACGAGTAGGACAATTCTGGTAATTATATAAATATCTTCTTCTGCGAGAACTCCTATTGCATAGACAACTAATGAACCACAATTAAATTATCTATTAGGAGAGTCCATATCTAAATTATTTCGTATAAAGTGAGGTTAGACAGCAGGACAGTCTTGTTAAAATGCACCCCTTACATAATTTAATAATCATTATTATGTCGATATACATTTAATGTATTACATTATTGATAGCACTGAAAATTTTGGACTGCATTGTTGCCTAATTTAATTAACCGCACTATGCACTAGCGCCAAATTAAAATTCTGTTTACGAGTGTTAACCAACATTTTAATTCATCGAATTTTTCATCGAGAAAATTTGCCTTGCGCTTATAGATTTAAATCTTGTCTAATTTTTATTCCAAAATAAATATTCTACTTTAACTTAATTTTAAATTAATAAATGAAATATTATTATTTACCTATAAGCACCTTTTTTAAATAAAAAAAAATATTCATACAATAAAAACTGAGGCTTAAAAATATAGATCACACCAGAATGATGTAAATATGATTACCGGTCACTTTTCCGAAAGTCATTTTCCCGACAGACCAATTTCCCGACAGACCATTTTCCCGACACACCATTTTCCCGACAAGATTTTTCCCGACACCATTTTCCCGAAAGTCGTTTTCCCGAAAGTCGTTTTCCCGACAAGCCATTTTCCTGACAAGCCATTTTCCCGACAAGTCATTTTTAAGACAAATAATTTTTACCACAAACGACACAATATATTTTAACAGAGTGACGTCATCCAATGACGCAATCTTAGGACGAGAAGCAGATCTTTTTTCCTTAACCAACGTCCCGAGTCCGCCCGCTTCAAAACCAACCCAAACCCAACAACCCAACCCAACCGACCCCGCCCCATTGGCCCTTACAGAATTCCAGAAGGAACAAGCGGATACCGAAATCATTTTTGACCAGGTATGTTTTTCTTTACTAGATAATAAAACTTTTGTCGTGAACATAATCTTTCGGGAAAAGGCCTATCGGGAAAAACGTTTCTTAACTGGATAATAAGATTTTTGTCGTGAACATAGTCTGTCGGGAAGAGTGCTGTCGGGAAAAACGTCGTCGGGAAAATGGTTTGTCGGGAAAATGGTCTATCGGGAAATTGGTCAGTCGGGAAATTGCATTCGGGAAAGTGACCGGGAACCTGTAAATATATATGGAAACTTATCCAATACACCAAAAAATAAATTGGTAGATTTTAATTTATAATTAAATTTAATTTATTTTATGAACGTTTATATTTTCTAGACAATTTTTAATTTTGATAATTTTTGTTTTGAGTTAATTTTTTGATGTCTATAAAAAGTAAAACGGCTTGCCATATAGTATGTCCCCGAATTTTGTTATCAAGAGGGAATATAAGACTTGTTCGGTGGTGAAAATATTAAAAGGCATTTTTCACTAAAACCATGCATTTTATCGACTTTAAACAAAAAGACCTTTTTAAAACGTTTTGAACCCATCTCTTTAAATATGTTGTTCTTTTTGAAACATTTTAATTAAAAAAAAGTTGTAACTAAGAAATTAAATGGTAATTGTAAAATAAAAAGTCGGTATTTCAAATTGGCAACGTGTTTGTATTCAGAGTAATCAAAAAAAGTTGTTTCATTTTTGCAATTTACTAAAAAGATATTCAAAAACTTAACAATAAAAATAATTTTTGACACCCTGTATCTGTAATAAAGCATTTTGGGACCCTAAAGTTAGGTTCCTTATATTTAAACATAAACTCCGTATTTGTCAGGATCAGGGGCGGATACAGGATTTTTAAATAGGGGACAATAAAAATGTCTGGACTTTTTTCGGATAATCACTAAATAATAAAAAAATAATTTTTCTAATATATTATATAATCCTGAGCAGTGGCGTATCCACAGTGAGATATATATATATATATATATATATATATAAAGGGTGTCCAATTAGGTACGCTCGATGTTTGATAGGCGGCTATGGCTAAGTCTGTACAGACACAGCTGTCAAATATTTTGAAGTTTTGTTGGCATATTATGACATTTGATAATGGAGCGTTACACGGTTGCCCAACGCATTCAAATTATTCAAATTTACCAACAAAATTAATGTTTAATTCGCCAAAAGTTTCAACGGCGTCATTTCACGCGGCGGCGTTATCCAGTGGCCAACGAGATCATGCGATCTAACGCCGCTGGACTTTTTTGTGGGGCTACGTAAAGTCCCTTGTATACGTGAATAAGCCACGAACAATTGAAGCACTGAAGGCCAACATTACTCGTATAATAAATGAAATCGAACCCGAAATGTGCGAAAAAGTGATAGAAAATTTGACCTGCAGAATGCGCGCTGTAGAGCGCAGCCGCGGGGGCATTTGAAAGATGTTATTTTTCATAATTAATGCCATAGGATGTTCTTTTAAATAAATATATTTTTTTCCTAATATCTTAAGTGTAGTTTGTTTTATTTGATTTTAAAGTTAGAGCACTCTTAAGTGGACACCCTTTATATACATATATATATATATATATATATATATATATATATATATATATATATATATATATATATATATATATATATATATATTAAATTAAAGTGCTCTTTTTAGTTCCACCCTTACATCCAAACTAAGATGTCCCATAAGCCAACTGAATGGCTTGTGCGGGTTAGGGGTAGGAACGGACCAACGGCTTAAAGTCCCCTCCGAAGGACTATAATATATATATATATATATATATATATATATATATATATATATAAACTCCTGGACAAAATTAACGCAACATCAAAAAATTTGCCACATTTTTTATGCTATTTTTTTGTTGAATTTATGATCCGATTTGAATGATTTTTTTTTCATTGTAGGTTGGTTTCTTGACAATGTCATAATTTTCGCTGTTTATGATAAAAAGTTCATTTTCGATTTATACCGGGTGTAATAAAAATGTAATGTTTTTTTCCGAAAATTCGTATCACCATGTGGAGTATACTAGCAACCGAAACATATAGCAGTTGACATTAGACGGTAGGTTCATCTTTTGCCAACATTTTCTTTTTTGGTTTACTTCATTATCTCTGTTATTAAAGGAGATACGCCGTTTTATACCGTAACATGTTTTTATAGACTTTATTATTCAAAACAATCATTTTTAAATGTTTTCAAGTAGGCTATGGAACTTTTCTGACATTTCAAGAGATGTTTAGATTATTTGTTATCTGCATAATTGTATAATTTCTGCTCGCTTTGATAAATGCATAATCCTGCATAAATAAACTATTAGGTCCCAAAAAAGGAACAAATGGCATTACATGTTTTCTAGATAATAATCGCACCGAAAAAAATAATGTAGTTGAGTTAACATTTGCCTAAATGTCATTTTTAAAAATGTTGTTTCAACAAAAAACCTATTGGATTAATCTATATTTTGGTGTTAAAGCAAAAGTCAGAGTTTGTCAAAGTTTATTTGTTCATTTGACAGTTTAAATATTAATTTAACATAAACTAATATTTTGAATTAAAATGTTTATCGTACTTTGATTTAAAAGCTGGAATTTGTTGAATCAACTACTGAAATTTTTAGGATTACCTAAAAAAACTATTAAATTAACGTTTAGTTGCTCTTTAATCCAAAACTTTAAATTTGTTCTTTTAACAAATTTAAAATGTTACTTTAAAATTTAAAATGTAAAATTTGCATTCATAAAATTGCCGAGAATGGCGCTTCGAACACTCACGCCACGTCATTAGACAATGACGTTTTCTTACATCTCGCCTTAGTTAGCTTACGATTAGGTGTATATAAGATGAGATATCTGTTTGTTTAAGGTGTGTTCCACAGTAGAACTTTCACTACACCATATTGCTCGACACTGTTAAGACCCTCAATACAGGGCGAAACAGTCTGTCGGTATTTGAAGTAGGTGGAACACATGATACAAAGATGTATCATGGGTGGAACACGCTTAAAACAAAAACTCTGGGCGAGGTGAAGGTTCAATTCTTTCTATTTATATATAATAATATATTATTTCCATAATTTTGTTTTGGATACCAACCTTTAAAGAATTTTACATTTTCAGAATGTTAATTTAACATTTTATTGGTGTTAAGTGAATATGCTAAAAAGGTTACCTGGACATTTCAAGAAATTTACCTTAACACCCTAAGAATGTTAAATTAACCAAATTAGCAGATTAGAACAAATATTCTTATTTTGTTCATTTGACTGTTATTTGTTGTTCAATTAAACAATACAATTTGACATTTTTAGATGGTTAAGTAAACGTGCAAAAACCATTGCTTGTATTTAAAGTGCATAAAGAGTTGAATTAATATTTTTTTTGTTGTTTCAACAGCTTATTTTTTTCAGTGCGGCGTTCATTGATCTTACACGTATAGGGACTAACTCTGTGCGTCCGTTGAAGCATATTCCTCCCCAAATCATTACTGAGCCTTCACCAAACGGGATTTTAGGAGAGATATTGCCACTTGCAAATCTCTCTCCTGACCTTCCCCAAACACGTTCACACCATCAGGAGCATTGAGACTAACTCTCGTTTCATCAGAAAATAAAACATTCTTCCAATCATTAACAGTCCAATGATGATAATTTCTGGCAAAACGCAATCTTGAAACTCTGTGCTCTATGGTAAGTAATTGTTTCTTTGCCGGTCTTCTCCTGCCTCATTTAAACGTCTCCTGATTGTTCGAGACGATATTGTATTATGGCGAGCAGTTCTAAGCTCACTTTTTAGCCTTGTACTAGTAATCTTCCTGTTTCTAGAGCAGTTTACCTAATAAAACGCTCATCCCTTGGATCGGTACATCGTTTTCGCCCTTGTCCTGACCTTGAAGAGTAGGATCCTGTCTCGTTAAATCGTTTAACCATACGACTTATAGTCGAACGATGTCTTCCTATCACATTAGCAACATGACATCGAATAGCCCTCATTCACCAAAGTTAAGTCTCTTACTGCTTCTTCTGTCGAAAAATTTTTTGGACGATTCATTTTTCAAGATTAAAATACGAAACGAACATTTAATAAGCAGTTTTCGAACAGTTGTTATAAGTATGGCGAATTTTCCATAGCCTACTTGAAAACATTTAACAATCAATGTTTTGAATAATAAAGTCTATAAAAACATGTTACGCTATAAAACAGCGTATCTGCTTTAATAACAGAGATAATGAAGTAAACCAAAAAAGAATATGTTGGCGAAATATGGACCTACCGTCTAATGTTAACTGCTATAGGTTTCGGTTGCTAGTATACTCCACAGGGTGATACGAATTTTCGGAAAATAACAGTACATTTTTATTACACCCGGTATAAATCCAAAATGAACTTTTTATCATAAACAGCGAAAATTATGACATTGTCAAGGAACCAACCTACAATGCAAAACAAAAATCATTCAAATCGGATCATAAATTCAACAAAAAAATAGCATAAAAAATGTGGCAAATTTTTTGATGTTGCGTTAATTTTGTCCAGGAGTTTATATATACATCCCGCTTACAATGCTGCATCATTTCAAAGTACCGTCATTAAAGCGTCTACCAGAAATACTGCAGTATATCGTGATTTAACATTGCAGAAGTGTTAATTAGACAAAATATTGACCGAATTGAACTTGTTTATAAACCCTTTTTTAAACTAATAATTCATTTTACTATCATTGCTGCTTCTTTTTATTTTTCTATCATTTCTGCGTCGATGTATATCGAATTTGTTAAACCATCATTGCTGCAACTGAAGTGAATATTTTTTTCAACTCCCCCGTCTTTTCTGCGTCACCTATGTTGCCAGATCTTGGCGACGCGTCGCGACGCATCATTGATGGTCTTTTGTACTAGGATTTGAATATTAAATTTATTAAAATAAATATTTAAAATCATAATACCCAATAATTTCGTCGTGCGTTGTGACTTGTTTTTAGCGCATATACATACATATCGACGCTCACAAATAAAAGGCATAATATAAGTTCTTTAGAAATTAAATGATAAATTTGTTATGTATAATTTGTTGTCATTCAATAGTTTAAGGTAGTCTGGATAAATTAAATTTTTTAGCTTTAAAGGATGTGCAGAAAAAATTCTAGCGTACGGGATTAATTTTTGATATGTTAAATTAACATACAAAATTTATGCCACTGACATTTTTAATTTTTGATAGCATAATAGCATAATTCAATTATGATAATTGTAGACAATAAGGTTCCTTATTGATATTTTTGGTATTAAATATTTTATTAGATTTAGCTAAGAAATTAATTAATATTTCCAAATAAGGCTTAGATATTCGAAGGACCGTTTCTAACGTTTTCTCCGTCGGGGTGGGTAATAAAATTTGCCGCTCTAATGTTGGTATACCTAATATAAATTGTTTATAATATACTATGTATAAGTGTTTGAAAGGAAAACGTCAAAAAATGTATCTAAAATAAAAACATTGACGGGCCAAAGCGTTTTTTTAAATTGTAATTAAAAAAGTGCTCATAATCTAAGGAGGCGTTTTTACCAAAACCATAAATAAAAAAGGGATTATTTTAAAGGATTTTGAAATCTTTATTTAACTACGCCTTAGAATAAGGCAAAACTGTTTAAACTTTCCAATTTTAGTTTTTTATCAATATTAATCAATTTAGGAATGAAGAATATTTATAATTTAAATTTGTTTAAACTTTTTGCCTTTTTAAAATATAAAGGGCCAAATTGTATGTAAAAAACTAAGGATGATGTCTTTTTAATATTTTGAAAACGTCACATTTTTTTCCTAGGACAGCTGTTTACTTTCCGTCCTGAAATGTAATCAGCTGTTTACTTTCGTCTTTGGATAATATCATTATTATTATTGTTGCTGTCATCACATTTTGTCCCAATTATCGTATGGTAGCGTATCTTTAATTTAACAATTTTACAGAGCATTTTAAAGATTGAAAGTTATCCAATTCTATTTAGTTAGCTAATTTAGAATATTTTTTGGAAAAAAAATATCGAAAAATATGCTATATCTATATCTTTTTTTACCTGCGTGCGGAAACACGGTGTGCTTAGCACTGATTCAACCCATGAATTTCTGCACATCTGAGATTTTTTCAAATTCTGTATCTGCAGGACCTATAATTATTTTAACAAAAGAAATTAAAATCTTCGGCGGAGCCGTTTTTGAGAAATTTACTTTTGATTTTTGTGCAAAATGTAGAAAAATAAATACAAATATTTTAATAAACGTTTCATAAAATTAATTTAAGGTGATCTTACATATTTATCAAGTCTTAATAATATGTAAAAACTTTTAGTTAGTAACTACGATAAACTATTACCGCAAAAATGTCTAAAGATCATGCGTTAACGCATAGTGTAAATAGATTTAAAGTGGGTTTGTTTTATTTTAAAGAGAAAATGCTATGTTTCCAATTAAAGACAAATTAAAACTTGTTGTTTTAAGCCTATTTGCGGATTATTATGTTGAGGAAGAACGTTTGCCTGCAGCCTTATGTAGTTCCTGCAAGATTAAAATATATAAAGCATAACATGGTTCTGGGAGAATGGAACTGAAGCTACCCATTTTGTCTGATGATGAGAAACAAAAAAAAGAAACACGATCCCAAGATGTTACAAAATGTAGTTGTAAACTGTGTCAAATCGCTCGAGCCGTAGCGGCAAATATTGCTTAAGCAACATGTGATTTTATGCCAGAACAACACAAAAAAGAAATAATTGTTTCTTCGTCGGTGGAAAAACGGTGTAGTGTCTGTTGTACTATTCTGCCCTGGTAAGCCAAACCCTCGAATGTACAATATTGAGTTATAAGGGACAAAAGATCATTTTCATTTTTAAAAACAATAAAAATTATGTTGTCCTTTATTACTGAATATTGCGAATTCGGGGGTTTGGCTTAGCACGGCAGTATTCTAGCAAGAGGAAAACAGAATATGTCTGGATACTTGTCAACCCTGGATGAAAAATCTTAAAGTCAGGTAATTTAAAGTGCCCTTAAACGTAAAGTAAGCGACGTCGCTTACCTGGTTTGAGATTTTTCATCCAGGGTTGACAAGTATTCAGAAATATTCTGCACTCGAGAAACTTTGTTGCAAACATGTTGTTTTCCTCTTGCTAGAATAGTAAAACAGACACTACACCGTTTTTTCACCGACGAAAAAACAACCATTTCTTTTTTGTGTTGTTCTGGTATAAAATCATTTGTTGCTTGATAATATTTGCCGGTACGGCTCGAGCGATTTGACACAGTTTACAACTACATTTTGTAACATCTTGGGATCTTGATCTTGTTTATCTTCATCAGACAAAATGGGTAGCTTCAGTTCCATTCTCCGAGAACCATGTTATGCTTTATATATTTTAATCTTGCAGAAACTACATAAAGGTATGTTTTCGTTGTGACTGCTAGTCGCGACTGCCAGCAGTAACGCCTGGCAGTGGCTTTCAGCAGTCGATGATAAGTGTTTTAACTGAAGCGACAGATTTGGACGGTTTATCTCTGCCTTCCAGTCTCTTGTTGGTTACGAATGAGTTTAGTTGGGTATGGTTGGATAGAAATGAGTTTAGATTTGGAGCTTTTTGTTATTTTGAAGGGGGAGGAAGAATGAGGAATTTCAATACTAATTAAATATGGAACGAAGCTCTATTTCCCAGTTATTTCGCAGCCAACAAAATGAGGGTTACTTTAAATTATTAATTTACAAGAAGATGGAAAACGTTTTTGGGAGTTTTTTTTAGATTAAATAGAGCCCAGTTCCAGTAATTACCTACTTAATAGTTCTTGGTAAGGGTTATTTAAGGAAAAAATAATTTAAATTATTGGTAACAAAAGAGAAGGGGGATCAACTGCCAACTTCCAGACTACTCCTTGGGCAGTCGATCTTTGAACGTCGACTGCTGGCAGTTGAGACGCGACGACTGGACGCTTAGGCGAAAAAACTTGCACTAAAATAAATATAATGAACTATGCGACTGCCAGACGTTACTGCTGGCAGTCACAACCAGCAGTCACAGCAAACTTTTTTCCTCAACATCATAATCGGCAAATAGGCTTAAAACAACAGGTTTTAATTGAAAACAAAGCTTTTTCTTTTTAAAACAAGACAAACCCACTTTAAATCTATTTACACTATGGGTTAACGCATGATCTTTAGACATTTTTGCGGTAAAAGTTTATCGTAGTTAGTGACTAAAAGTTTTTACATATTATGAAGACTTTTAGTTGATAAATATGTAAGATCACCTCAAATTAATTTTTTGAAACGTTTATTAAAATATTTGTATTTATTTTTCTATATTTTGCAGGAAAAAAATCAAAAGTAAATTTCTCAAAAACGGCTCCGCCGAAGATTTTAATTTTTTTTGTTAAAATAATTATAGGTCATGCAGATACAGACATTGAAAAAATCTCAGATGTGCAGAAGTTCATGGGTTGAGTCAGTGCTAAGCACACCGTGGAAAGTTTCTACAAAAGTCAGTGTCAATTAATTTTTAAGAAAATAATGAACCACCGTGTAATCGTCATAGTAATGATAAATCCTAGTAGGATTATACTACCGCGGTATACCGTGGAGAAAGTGTTTAATTTTCTCCACAGTTTAAGACTGAGCCACTTTCTTAATTGAAAAAGTATAGGAAATGTACAAATTCTTTAATACGATTAGAAAAATATATTTACAGAGCATGTCTCAAAAAGTCTGTGGAATCCAAAAATGCAAATAAAAGGGATATTTTTTTTAAAAACAAGAAAGTTGGATCCGTCCCAGAGAAAACCGAATACCCTATATAAGTAAAAATAATATTTAATAAAAATTGTATTTGTTCATTAGTATTCAGTCATTTCTTTTGACAAAAACAACAAATTATATCAACCTGCAAAGATACAAGAGCCCACAGCCCACTTTTAAGTTTGACAGGTTAAACTCAGAAGACAGCTCACAGAATAACACAAAACCACGTTTTTTTTAGTAAAACGTTAGGTTGTTGTGTTTATCATCTTACATTCTCATTAACAATCATGATTTCAACCAAAATACCAATCACGTAATTTACCTACTACATTTACTACACAATAATTTACTACGTTCTGTGATTTACTACATACTACATTTACTACATAGTCAATGTATAAAATTTAATAAATGCAATTTTTGCGTCAGTTTCCCATCCCTGGGCTGAATGCCTTACAAACGGGATAAATAATACTATTTTTACTCTTTTTTATTCTTAAAGTTATAGATATAATTATTAAAAGGAACTTGGCAATAATAATTGTATAAAACAAACTGGCTACCGAACAATTATTCTAAAATTCACATTAACACATGTGACGCAGCATTGCTGCGTTTGTTTAACGATCTTCGTTATTTAAGCGTCGAATAATATTAAGTACATTGTATCGACGTTGCTGCGTCGTACATTGTTGTCAGCTTCACTTGATGCAGGATTACCGTAAGTTTAAAAAAATATTCACTTTTTCAATATACACCAAATTTAAAAGCGCACCCTTGCGGCAAACTGCCAAACTTCAATATACACGTATTTTACAAAAAACCATCAATGCTGCGTCACCCTTAAAAACGGTTTGTAGGATGGTCGTGACCTCACCAGTAAAATAAACCTTAAATGTAATGCTGCGTCAATATACGACGCAGCATTACTCCTGACGCAGCATTGAATGCAAATTTCATAATTTATTGACGCAGCATTGTAGGCGGGATGTATATATAGGTATATATATATTACTTTGTTTAATGATATAATACTTAATTTAATTTTACTTGTATGATTTATTAATTCATTTTTTTAATTGATATAAGCCGCTAACAGTAGACAAATTGTCTACAAAAAGCCTTATTGGCCTAGTAAGCAGGCTTACCTGAGCACCTGAACAGCCCTAGTAAATATAGTTAAATTATTTATCTTCTATAATTTAAGTTTTATTATTGTTAACGCTCACTACCAAAGTATTTAATTATCTTCTAGGCTGTTAACATAATTTGGACCATTGCAATTACAAAACTTCACCTCAATGCATTGAGGTGAAGTTTTGTAAATTCTATTCTGTAAAAGACGCGTTAGGACTAATCACAAAATTCGATAACTGTTGACACATCTGAAGCTATCTAACCTTACTTTATACTTTTAATAATTGTTATTATTGTTGTTAATAATTTATGTATCGTTTAACAAATAAAATTGTGCATTGAAGATAAAATGTTGTATGACATTCGTCTGAGACGTGTCTTTATTGTAGCAGCACAAGAAGACTCACTTCTCACCATTATGAAATAAATAACTATTTTTTATACTTACACCTTTAAAACGCCCATTATCGTACATGTTTACATAACACTAAGTGACCTTTTAAAGACACATTAAAAAGTTGTGACCTTATGGCGTTTCAGTCAAGGGCTAAAGTTAACAACAGGTTTTTAGTCCCGGTCTGAAGTTAGTTTTAATTTAGTTAACAGTTGTCAAATGTCATAAAATGGTTAAAATAAAATGCCTTTCTTGTAAAATAATACTTAATATAAAAATTATTTTATTTTCTCAATACAAAAATAAAAGAGTATTAAATAGTTTCTCAAAGCTAATATTTGAAAAGTTTATATGAACATTGTACTGTCCTTTTATTAAAAGGTGGCGACTGGTGGATTTTGTTTATACCAA
The DNA here is from genome assembly GCA_921294245.1 of Brassicogethes aeneus. Classification (NCBI taxonomy): domain Eukaryota; kingdom Metazoa; phylum Arthropoda; class Insecta; order Coleoptera; family Nitidulidae; genus Brassicogethes; species Brassicogethes aeneus. Next base: position 14,623,483 of record OV121137.1, read on the forward strand.
TATTTCAGTTATTAGACATGGGAACCACACCAAATTTATTATAGTTTATAATGACATTAAATAGACAAGTTCGGCGCAAACAGAATTTAAATTGAAGTTTGCGAAAAAAAGTTTAATAAAATAAATAATAAAAATTTAAAATCGAATAAAATCTGTAATATTTGGATTTTTTAAATAAAATTTTAAATTTTTCGATAAATTATAGTAGATAATAAATTACACCACTTTAATTTGAATTATCTCAAATAGGGGGGCATGGAGGCGGGTGAGGCGACAGGAAAAACTAACTTTTTTTCGCAAACTTCAATTTAAATTCTGTTTGCGCCGAACTTGTTTATTTAATGACATTATAAACTATTATAAATTTGGTGTGGGTCCCATGTCTAATAACTGAGATATTGGTATTCATAAAATTCACCAGCAACCACTGCCTTTAATTTCGCTGGCTCGGACTCCACTGTAAAGTGCTCATAAAAATGTTCTTTACTTTTCCAGTGAAAAACTGTTGTTAATCCATTTTCAAGGAAAACAGTTCGATTTATTACCTTTATATAACCTGTATTTATAACACATAAAAATTTGACATTTGACGCTAACCCAGATTCCCCTATTGTTTTATAGATGGCGCTCTACACAAATATTTGATTTAAATCATTTTAAGATAAGTATTCGTCGTAGAAAAGGTATAGTATGCACCTCGTTTATAAATTTTTCTAGACACTCATTAATTTAAGTACTTGCTCACAAGCTTGCTCGTGCCTAAATTAAATTTGTGTCTAAAAGGGCGTTTATCAAACTTGATACAAAATATAGTATTATTATTATTATTTCAATCCACAATTTACTTTCTGAAATTTAATACTGTCAAAACTTTTTGTAAATATTTGTGATCGAGAATTTGTGATAATAATATTACATAATATTAATAATATATTATATATAAACAGGGTGATTTAAACTCGACGCCTTTACTTGACTGCAGTCATGTGCAAAAACGTAATATACAGGGTGTCCCAGAGTATGTGTGCAATCTCCCGGATTCAAATAGAACACATAACGGACACCCCTGAAAATCTTTGTTTTTAAATAACTTTTGAGGTGGAATTTAATATTTTCTTAATATAAAGAAATATAAGGCAAGTTTCCTTGAAATGGGCAATTTTAATTACATTCGGCCCATTTAGTTTGCCATGGACGAACTAGCTCTAACAAAGTAATGCTATTACTAAATATAAAGACACAGCAATAATATATTTTTGGTCAGCTTAAACCTTAAACTAAGAAAAAAGTACTTTTGATCGACATCGATAAAATGTAGGTACTGTAAGTATACAAAAAAAAATGTTTTTGTACAATAGGGTATTTTGCATTTATTTTTATCTTTTTTGCAATGTTTTTTTTATATTCACCGATTTGCACCAAAAATATATTTGTAAAAATTTTAAAATGTAAGGTAAGGTGGGGTAATTGCGATATGATTTTTTACTAGTTGGCATTGTCTCTTTAATTAAAAGTAAGGAGTGATAAAACTAAACCAAACCCAAAGCTCATTATATAGCCCAACTACTCAAGAATTATATTCTAAAGTATAAAACGTTAGGAACTAAGGGCTAAAAAATTACATCTTTTTTTTTAAACGTTTCTAACATATTGCATTTGCCCCGAAAAATGGGGCAAATGTGTTAGCGGCTAATTACATTACACTATTAATGTATTTGTAGTGGGTATGGGGCTAATGTAAAAGAGGAAAAAAATAGGATTATTTTGGTGTAAAATCGTGTGAATCCGTTAATAATCATAAGGTGTGCAATTTTTTTTTTATTTTTTATTTAAGAATTAACAGACTTCGCGGTTAATACAAAAAGGAAAAAACGATTTATTATTATGTACTTAAGTAACCAAGTGGTACTGCGCAGTAGTTGTCGGGATTTCTCTACTTAGATATGCAACCCAAGAGAACAGCGTGCGTTTTTATTCGTTTGCTTTTATTTACTACTTCAAGTAAGAATTTTATCGCAAGATGTTACATTTACCCCAATCTTACAATTACCCCACCTTACCTTATAATTATTTTGTCCAGAATATCATTTTTTCAGAATTTTTTTATCAATATTATTATATAAGCTGCCCCTTAGAGACTTGAAAAAATGTAATTAAATGCCAGGTCACTATTTAATCGTCCGATGTATAATCCCTAGCAGTAACGGTTTGGGAGTAATTAACGTCTTTCTAAAATAAATCGCAGAAGAACAAGAAAATATTTTGAATGAATTTAAACCGTCGAAGTATTTTTTTAATAAAATAAAATAACGACCATTTTATTTTTATTCGTTTAAACTGCATTTTTTTACCCTTAAATTTGCCCTATTCCCTTTTCAAAACGCTTTTAACGGGTCATTTTCAAAATTTGATAACCGTCCCGAAGCAACTTTTCCAAAAATTTAGATTTTTGATAAACGGACAAAATTGGAAGGGAAAATCAAAAAAAAAATTAAATTGGAAATTTTTTGTCGAGAAGTAAGTCTTTTGGACGAGAAAAAGATAAACAGTTAAATATTTATATAAATCGCACACAATATATAGCTGAGGCTAAATAATACAATAATTATTATACAATTAAACAGATATATATGGTTCACACGACCCTCTACACGTGTAAACTCATAGACAAAAGAGTTGAGGAATGGGAATTCATACTATGAATTTCATAGGCTTATAACAATAATAAGCATTAGAATATAAAATTAATCCAAATAGAAATAATAACAGAGAAACCTAACACTTGACCGAGTCTCTTTTGTTGTACTATGCGCGTTCAAGACCACAAAAAATATTCAGCTTCCATTTTAATATGACCCCTTATGTGTAGTGGATCTCTTATAAAGGGGATTACAAAGAAAGCATGTGAAAATATAAAAAAATGTGCCTAGGTACACTTATGTGTAATACTATGAGATATAATAGAATTAAACAGTTTTTTTTAAATAACAATTTGTATAAAAAAATGTAATGTTAATTTGCTTGAAAATAAATCGTTTTTTTCCAGGGATAACTGTTATTACAGCATTTTAATTTAATAGCCCTTTTTAATTTTTTAGTTATTGTGCAGCAACTCTTGGATTAAAAAAAAATGTTATAAGAATATTAATTAAACATTTAATACTTTGTAACTTCTACCGAATGTCTACATTTAAATTAATTTTTCTCATGAAGTATTAACATTTTCGTAATTATAATATTTCAAAAGCATATTTAAAAAAGTTTGTGGAATCCAAAAATGCAATCAAGGTGTTTCCATGCTCCTGCAGGAGCAGAGGATTTCATTTGGGCCTCCAGTCTATTCGTTTTAATAATTAATAATAATAATTTTAGTTTGTTATTCATGTAATTTGGATAATGCACACAGGTATGGAGAAATAAAAAATAAAGTGGTTCGGTAGTGAGTTAAGGAGTCAATTTCACCCATTGCCGGCAAGGGTTTCGATTAGGTGATTTTCATTAAAATGCTCTTTTAAATATTTTGCCTACTTTTAAAATTTAAAGGAATACGTGGGATTGATTGCCTGATTTAAAAACTCCAGAGGCATTTATTCGACAGACATTTTGGGTGGAAACTCCACTGTGGAGTGTCTATAAAATATTTTTTTACTTTTACTGTAAATCGGATTTTCAAGGAATATGTTGACATTTTTACCGGTAATACAGATTCCCAAGAACATGTTTTATGTCGCTCTATACAAATATTTAATTTAAATCAGTTTTAGATAATAATAATTATTTTTTTGTAAAAAAATATAGTATGCAACTTGTTTATAATCTTTTTTAGACACTTATTTAATTAAGCACTCGATCGGAAGCTCGCACGTACCTGAATTAAATTCGAGACTAAAATGGCGTTTATCAAACTTAATACATAATTTACTATTATTTTATATTTTATAAAGCAAAAGAACATGTATAAACCATTAACAATAATCAGACAACTGACACAAAAATGCATTATTTAAAAGTAAAGTTTTTAATACCATTCGAAATCATACAATTTCTAATAAAACTTCTCAGATTACTATGACAACAGCATTAGTTTGTCACATCAATGACTAGGTAGGTACTGCCAGGAACTATGGTGAGCAATATTCTGTTCATGATAAATGAATTGTATTAAGCTACAGGGCTACCTTTACTTTTGCCAAACTAAAATAATAGCGTACGAGAATTTCTGTGGCTTCTGCATTACCTTAGTGCACAAAACTAGAAGCAATCAACGCACAGACAGTTATTTGGACCTAAAACGTGGCCAAAAATCAATTTGGTTAATTTTTATTGCCAGATCTAAGATTTTGTCTCAAAGAAGTTAGATAACATGGCTATCTTTTGGTGTAGTTGAAATTTGAATTGGCCATCCCAGTGCGTAGTACCAGCAGCTAGAACCTAGCGCTCTTTTACATCGTACGTCTTTGTTCGCGACACTCTACAAAAAACATAATTTTGCTGTGTTGTTTCTTATGTTAAAAGAGATTTTGGTGAAAGAAATTAATATGGATGTCGTCAATTAAGGTATGTACAATATTTTAGGCAATATTTCATTTGTGTTATAAACTTTATTTATTTATATCGAGTACTATAATTAACTACCTAGAAATGCTTAATTTTTCTCGTTTTCTTTAACAAACAATGGTGTTTTTAAATGTCGGCAACACCTCGCAACGGAATCCGCAACACATTTTATTAAACTTTAGGATATCTAGAATAATTGCAGCCATCAAAGTCATCCACATGTTTCCACATCACGAAAAAATGTACCCTTGAAAACAGACACTTTAGTGCAATCTTATAAGATTTTTTAGGTAAATGGATGTATTTTTTATTTTTTAAAGGGCACAAAAACTTTAATATATGTTTAATTTTAATATTTTTATTGCATGACTTGCATGTAAGTAGCTACTTTATAATTTTTTTATAAATAAATTTGTGAATACATAGGTACCGTCATCCGGGGTGATTTCGGACGATTTTTAAGTATTTTTTCAAATAGCAGCTACAATTTTTATTAAAAAAATTTCAAAAAAAAAATTAACATACTTAGGCCTCCTCTCTATCCATTCCATATAAGAAAAAACTATATTTTCATGCCCTAATGTTTTTTTTTATATATAAATGGTGTCCGAATTCACCCCTATGTGTGGGGTGAATTTGGACGCCCATTGTTTATACCTTATAATCAAATTGTGACATACGCTGAGGTGAATTCGGACAAAAAAATTAAAAAAAAAAAGTTTCGCACATTTTTTGAGTATTTCGCACAATTTTTGGGCATGAGAAAATCACAATAATTTGAAACATATATATTTATAAACATTTGACAAATAAAAAACAAAACTCATTAGTTAATTAAAAATATATATTTTCAAAAATAAATAAAAAAAACAAATATTCTAACATAATAATAAAAAAACATATTCTTAAACTAAAATAATATATCAAACTAAAAAGTGCTTATATTCTTCGGAAATTTAAATTGATATCGTCCCCTTCGCGCATGTTTTACAGATCGGAGGAAAAGGATTAATTGACATCTTTCAATGACACTTTCATCTTTAGTTTGGGGGTAATAATAATAATCTCCCATCTTGGAAGAATCGTGCTTTCTTAGGAAATGAACCATATATGTATCAGGATCAACAACTTCCCTGACACAGCCGACATAGTTTTTTGTTGTATTTTCGTTAGTCAATTTAACTATTACAAAAGTGTCAGTTGTAATAACTGCATTTTCTGGATTCTCAAAACACTCGAGTCTCTCTGAACTTCTTTATTATGTTTGTTTTGGTTATAATGTGAACTTGATGGAGAATATATATCTTCTCCATCAAGTTCACATTCTTCCACACTTTCACTCTCAATTTCTTCATCGGCTGCATCCTCATCTGACAGATCTAGCTCAGATGATGAAGGGGAAATCTTTCTTTTAAGATTTTTTACAGCTTTTCTCGAAGCAACATTAAGCATTTTGCCTCTTCTACACGTCGGTTCAATTTCTTCATCGGCTGCATCCTCATTTGGCAGCTCTAGCTCAGATGATGAAGTGGAGACCTTTCTTTTGGGATTTTGTATAGCTTTTCCCGGAGCAACATTGAGCTGTTTGCCCCTTCTACGCGTCGGTTCTTCAGTAAATCGTTTATCTTTGAGTATCTTCAGTAAATCGTTTATCTTTGAGTAAGCCAACAAACGTTTGAGACCATAAACTGGATACCGAGTTCACCCCACCTAAGAACATATTTTTAAATTAATCCCCTAGACAAAAAAACCAAGGTCAAAAGTCACAAAGTTTTTATGCTAAATTATTGTACATGCAACACTTTTTAACAATAGATTAAAAATGCAAAGCAAAATGTTTCTCAATTCTCTCCACATAAGTTTCTTTTCGTTATTTTAAAAAAAGGCAAAACATCCAGGAAAATTAGGAGCCATGAAATAAATACTAACCTTAAGTTGACTCTTTATACACTTTACACACTAAAACTACATGTATTCTTGGTCGTATCTAAATGTCAACTGACTTAAAAATCTAGAATATACTAGCGATTCTAGAATATACTAGCGTTCGAATACACTGCGTCCGAATTCGCCCCTACTATCCGAGTTCACCCCGTATGACGGTACATTTTTTTATTTCTAGTAAAACTACCAAATATCACTTGTATACCTTTAAAAATATGTTTTTTGTTAGTGTGCTTCTGTTATTTTATTGGATGATTGTGGATTTTGTTGACTGTACCAGTATACTTGTGTTTATTGTGCAAAAAATATTGTTTAACCAGTAAGTAAAACTATGGTAAAATGTTTCTCCTATTTATATATAAATTTATTTATTTAGTGGCATGCTGTATGGTAAAAACTTGCACGAATAATGGCAGAAATAGTGATTTCACATTTTACAAATCTTATAATGTTAAAAAACATTTCCAGTTTCTTTAAAACTTAAAAAAAACTTTGTTTATTTCTTCCATGCCTGTTAGACAGAATTACTATTTTGGGTAATTTAAATTAACGGCGGCAAATAAATCAAATATGGCGGTAGCCGTATGTGCGCATAACAGTACCGATTTTCGTTCGTATTTTAAGAAGATCGAACAGACCTTGTTGTGTGGATTGTGGTTCTCGCAGCCATGCACCTTGGAGTTTGTTAAGATTAAGAAAGTGGTCATGCATGCCCCCATTACAATAATTATTACAATAAATTTCATATATTTTTTTTTAATATTGCGAATCCATGGTAACTACGATTGCCAGGCCTTTTATATTTAATATAAGTGTTTTATATTTAACGACAGAAGATAAAAGTATCTTGTATGCTTCTAAAATATAAAAGTAAAATCTTTTATATTTTAGCGTTTTAGAATAATAAAAGTATGATGCAAAGTTTATAATATTTGAGTTGGGTTTAAAATATAGTGTTTAATCAATACCATTTTAGTATTTTTTAATTTTAATATATGGGTGATTCTCCAAAAGTTGGGCAACTTTTGACATAATTTTGTTTATATAGTTTTCGTAAAAAATTAAACAGAATTTTATTATGAGAACATAGATAATATAATAAATATACTGTTCCAGACCGAGCCAGTCACTTTTTCAAACAGTTTCTGAAATATCTGTGTTTTCTAAATTTGAATGCAAGGGAAGCGACGAGTATACCATAAATACGTAATTTATTGGAAAATATAAGATTTATTGCAACTTTGAGCATATTATACATTAAATATCTTAAAATCAAATAATACCACACATCAGTGGCGGCTGGTGGATTTTGGGTATACCGATATCTTAATTATTAGATATGGGACCCACACCAAATTTATATGAGGTTATAATGACATTAAATAAACAAGTTCTGCGTAAGCAGAATTTAAATTGAAGTTTGCGAAAAAATCGAACATGGAACTGACGACACGGTACTGATGAATGGGATACAAATTTGAGATTATAATTAGGAATAAAGTATTTTACTGATATTTTTTATTAATGGATGCTACTTATCAACAAATCACATATAGCCTCATATAAATTACAATAAAATATATATACGTAGAAAATAACTACTCACCACAGTACTGAAATTTTGACTGGAACTATACGTGCATTCACCACAACTTCGTCCCTTGCATTTTTTTTAAGATGACTGTCATGCAAAGAGCGGGCTCTGTAGGTAATTTTTTACCAACACTTGAGTTAAAACAAGGACTTGACGTTTAAAGTTGAATACTTCACACAGAATTTTTTTTTTTAATTGCTATTATTCGAATCTATGATAAAATATAAAAAATACATTAATTTATGTTTTATAGTTTGTAGTGAAATTGAAAAATTTAAGATAAATTGAATATAAATTAAAATAAAATCACTCAAATATTTGATTCAGGAGTTGTGACACGCCAAGGTACTGATGTTTTGAATATTTATTATGTTTTTTTACAAACGTGCTTTTAAAAACTACACTAAAATTGGGTGGACAAGTTAAAAAAACCTGGATCTTTTGTAATATACTAAAATATTTACAAAAAATATTAAAATACATAGGTACTCTATTGACTGATGACATCAAGTTGTCCAACTTTTGTAGAATCACCCATATATGTTTAGTATACATTTATTTTTAATAAATTAACAATTATGTTTACCTGCAATAAATGATTTGTTTAAATCTTTTATGTTTTATACTACAATAAATGATTTGTTTAAATCTTTTATGTTTTATACTTCTATATTTTTTAGTTAATTCTTCCATTTATGGCAGTATGATTTCTGTCAACCCCAATGGTAACTGTTTTTTTTCTGTATACTCAAACAAATTTAACTTTTATGGCTTTTTCGGACGCAGATTTGTTTTTTTTTAGGCTTTTAGGTCCTAAACAAGTCCCAATGCTGCTGCAGTAACGCCAAATTAATAAAAGTAATGTTCATCAAATGTAAATACTTTCATAATTTTACATTTAAAATCACTTTGAAGTTTTTTATATTTTTTTTTAGTAATTAAACAATTACATCCATTCAATATCCATCAACAAATCTGATAGGATTTTATTGATAGCTATAGCTGAATATAATGTGTAGTATACTACACATTATATTCAGCTTGCTTTAATCTACATGATTTGATGCCGGTCTAGCCGTGCTTAATAGACTCCAAAGAGTTGTGGCATCCGAATATTGAAATTTGTAGATAATTATTTAGTAGGATATTTTACAGGTAAAATTATAAATTGTGAATCTTGATACAATAATTATAATTAAATAATTATTAAACCATTAATTTCATGTCGCCAGTGGACCATATATTTTTAAATAAAAATGATATAATTAAATATTCTATGAACCACTTACAGCCTTATCTTCCTACATTGTAAAATTAAACCCATTTAGGCTAACTAAAAACATGAATATATGAATGTTAATAAATCGTCCTAGGCAAAACCAATTTAAACAAAATATGGCTTTTACCTTTTCATATGCAGATGTTTTAAAATAATTAGTGGAAATTTAATGAATTATTTAGGATTGTAAATGGAAGTGGGTGATCCTAAAGACAAGAACAATATATTCTAAAGATGACTTAATTTGTCTGGCTGCCTGAATAAAAGGGTAACTTCGCTGACCATTACTAATACCGGCCAAGCTAATTACAACGGTCAAAATAAAGCTTCACTATTTCGTACAGCTCTACAGTGGGATAAATTATAATTTACAAGATTGGAAACTACTAATTTGGTAAACAATGTATGTAAACTATACATATAGTTAGTATTTTTACTTTCTATATTTTCATATTATAAATATTTATAAATACACAATTTAAAAAAAAACAAAACCAACAATGTTTATTAAAAAATAAAACGCCTTAAATATATAATATATATATATAATATATATATATAAAAATCTCTTTTAAAATTGTGAAGTTCATGCTAAAGGTGCTGTTTTGTCAAAGGTGTACCCTGCTCAGTTCGATCAATCACCGTGAATCATGGGAAAAGTAAAGTTAAGTAAAGCCCCTTATATATTATACATACCGTTTTTAATCGATAGCTGATTCAATGGGCTTAATCCTTAGATGATTTTAAGAAAAAAAGTTCATATAAACTTAGGTCCTCTATGGCTTTATTTAAGAGATATACCTAGTGTGTTAAAAATTTAAAAAAATTGTGTGGTCATTGACGAATTTTAAACCAATTTTACTAAAAAACTGTGAGCTAATAGGGTTAAGGCAATGATCTTTTTAAATAAAAAACTGTATAATTTAATAATGTTTGTACAAAATTGCAAAAAGTCGATACACAAAAAAGTTTATTTGTTTTACAGTTAGTATAGCATAATTTGTTAAAATAGGGATACCCAATGATATTTTTATCTTTGGGGATACCTAATATGTTTTAAAATTATGTGTAAAAATTAAAGTGCCCAATATACAGTGTCGAAAATTCCGTAATTTGCTATAGCCAACAAGCAAAAGGGAAATGGACAAAGCGATAAGACAATCAATTACTCTCTTAAAATGAATTAGTCAAAAATAATTAATTATAAGTGATATTTGACTAATTGTCATGGCGACAAAGCAGTCACTAATAATTATTAATTATAATTAGTCAAATTTTACCTAATAAAACAGTAAATTAGTAGATTTAAATTTAAGTTTTGACTCAGCCGGGGTTTGAACTCGGGTCTCTTACTTGTCACTGCTACATTTATAAAAATTATTTATATATTTGTCTAAAAATATTGTTAATAATATAAAGATTTAACCATAAAGCTACATGCATTTAATGCTAACAATAATTTGTTGCAAGAATTAAAAACGATTAAAAAATTAGTTACTTTTTAGTAAAAAGTTTTTACTATCAGAAACAGTCAAGCTTTAACTACCTATTTAAGTAGCAAAAAATATCTATTTAAAAGTGAAAACGACATTTTTATTAGTAAACAATGCTGGACTAATTCAAATCGTAGAATTTTGTAAAATTAAAGGTCCAATGTGGCTTTTTCAAAAACCTACTTTTTTATTAATAATTTTCTGATCTACTTTGTATAATGTACATCAATATCTAACAAACCAATTACAAGTTTGGTCCACTGTGCTTTATTGGACTGGACACTGGGGTATTATTCTCTATTAAATTAGGCAGGATATGCATTGGTCCGTTAAAAACACTGCATGAAAATCCATCAAGTAGGGGTCATTTTAAATATCCCTATTTTCAATACACGAAATGAGATTAATATTGCATAAAACTAAACCGATTTTCGGGCAATGCTTTTAACGCAAATAATTATTAATGAGGAATTGGATTATTTGAGAGCTTTTCAACGTTTTTTTCTCGAAACTCCATTAGCAACTTCGTTTACTTTATTATTGGGATTAATGAATACTTATCCACCTTGCCTAGATTTTATCGGCATTGATATATTTAAGGAGAAACATAAACCAACCAAAATTATATGGTAAAATAAAAATCGCAATCAATAACTCAATTAAAATCGCCTACTTACTGGTTTTATTTTATTTATTCAAGGTATCTCAACAATGGCGCACAATAGAGGGATTTACATAATTATTTACACATGTTATTACATACATATGTTACATAATTATATATAGATATATATACATATAATATATATGTTATTTACAACAATAGTTTATTTTTAAAGTTTTAATTCACTATTTTTTTTCATCCAAGTTTTCGTCTTCATTCAAAATCCAACATTGTAACGGTATTTTTTTAAATTAAGCAAACTAAACTTCCATCGTATTGTTTAGTTTAGTTTGTTATTAGGTTTTATTAGCAAAAAGTATTTACTTTATAAATGAATCTGAGTTAAAATATCTATATTTGCATTGTTAGATCTAATCTTTGTAGTAGGTATAGGTAAATAGAATCTATAGTAAATATATATATATTAATCCGCCCGCCCGTAACTGTGCTAAGGCACTAACCAAGCCGGCCTGAGCTACTTATAAAACCTTAATAATAGGTTTTGTTGAAATAAAAACATACAAAATAATATACGTGCTAAGCAAGAAGTTCGTGACTATACTACAATTGCTGTAGCTGGAAACAACCCAAGTTGGGTAAATGAATAAATGAATAAATGAATAAATGAATAAATGAATAAATGAATAAATGAATAAATGAATAAATGAATAAATGAATAAATGAATAAATGAATAAATGAATAAATGAATAAATGAATAAATGAATAAATGAATAAATGAATAAATGAATAAATGAATAAATGAATAAATGAATAAATGAATAAATGAATAAATGAATAAATGAATAAATGAATAAATGAATAAATGAATAAATGAATAAATGAATAAATTAATAAATGATTAAATGAATAAATGAATAAATGAATAAATGAATAAATGAATAAATGAATAAATGATTAAATGAATAAATGAATAAATGAATAAATGAATAAATGAATAAATAAATAAATAAATAAATAAATAAATAAATAAATAAATAAATAAATAAATAAATAAATAAATAAATAAATAAATAAATAAATAAATAAATAAATAAATAAATAAATAAATAAATAAATAAATAAATAAATAAATAAATAAATAAATAAATAAATAAATAAATAAATAAATAAATAAATAAATAAATAAATAAATAAATAAATAAATAAATAAATAAATAAATAAATAAATAAATAAATAAATAAATAAATAAATAAATAAATAAATAAATAAATAAATAAATAAATAAATGAATATTTTACAATTCCGCTATTAAGTTTGAATTTAGGAATTTTAAAATATTTACATATATACTTACAATAAATAAGTAGAAATACGTTACAATAATTTGGATATAAACCTATTAAAATTAAAATTCCACATAGGTACATTTTTAAACAATAAAATGAATAAAGTACTCATTTTTAAGAAAATTATTATACTTTTAATTATTTTCTATTTTGACATCTCGTGTACAATTTTCCAAAATTTTAAACAAAAAAATATAAAATTGGTAATTTGTATGATACTAAAGGCGGGTTTATACAACAATTGATAATTTAGTGGACAATTTATTTCATAACTTTCATAATTTAATTCAAAATACATAACTTTAAAATTTGGTTCATACAATTCATTAATTAAATAAATATTTTATTTTTTCAAATGACAATATTGATAATTAAAAGTGACAAATAACACAAAATCTCTCATTAAAACTCATGTTTTGTAGGAACTTTGTAGTATTTTTTAAGGCACAAACACTAAACACAATACATATTAAGTATAACCTTAAAAAATGGAGAGAGAAAAATTGTTGGCACATGCGCTGTTCAATCTTTTTTATAATTCAAAATTTATTTCACAACATATAAGTTCAAATTTCTGAACTTTCAAGGTTATTCAATAAACACTAAATTGTGAGTCACGTATTGAATCGTTGTATAAACTGCTTCATAGCAGATAGTGCAATTAAACTTTTATGCTAATGCACTAAATTGTGAATTATGAAATAAATTAATGCAATGATGTTGTATAAAACCGCCATAACTAAAAATGTTTAAAAACTTTCTTTAATTTTTAAGTTTATTTAAATCCATGTGTCACATTTCCCAGTTTATGCAAATCTAACTCAATAAATTAAATGAGTGGAAAACCTCTTGGACTAACGAGTTTCCCATTAGAAAACTTAAATAATCTAAAAGCAATCCTGTGTTCGGATCAACTGAGCACATTTCCAATGGTTTGGCACTAATGAATTCCTCGCTCTCTAATTGTAACAAATGTTACTACTACACGACTAAACTCCAAGATAGCTTTGAAAAGCTGATTTAGAAAATTGCATTAAATTAAGACAAACCTATTACCTCGGATAATTATAAGTTAATTATTTTTTTCTAAAAAATAAACTTTTTATAATGGGGTGTCCTAAAAAGCATTACCTATTTCTTAGTAGTTTTCATAAAATGTGTGTAAAACAACAAGCACGATTGTATTATCTACTATTAATTTTTGGCGATAGATTAAGTTTGGTGCGTAGTTTTTAACCCTGAAGGAACTGTACTATTTATTTGTACACATTATGGACCAGGCGGAGAAAGCACATTTTATCGCCGAGCTACATTTCACTTCCGAGGCGATAGCCGAGGCAGTAGATTGTCTGCGTGGCAATTAATACGCTTTCGCCACCGGGTTTCGTATACCATTTTTTTAACAATTTAAGGTGTTATCTTTATTTAAAGAGTTTTCATTTAAAATTTAATGTATGATTTTGTGAAGCATCAGACATATTCACAAGTAATTTAAGATTTTTTTACAGCACAGATTTCAAGGAAATAATTTTTAAGGTTACATTTATTTTTATACGCCACAGTGTATATGGTATCTCACGAACTCGCCTATGAGATGTTCATAAAAAAAATTATAAAAATTAATTTTTAAGGTATCAACATGATTCTATTCTGTTTCTCGAGTTTGGAAACGAATTTGTTCATAAAAAAAATTATAAAAATTAATTTTTAAGGTATCAACATGATTCTATTCTGTTTCTCGAGTTTGGAAACGAATTTTTAAAATATTTTATGCGAAACAACACTTTTGCACAAGTTTTATTTTTCATAGATTCTTTTAAAAATTTGTTATTAAACTTGAGCAAAAAAATACGATCTTGGCTTGGAAATTGATTATATAATAAAAAATATACTGTAATAATTATTACAGTATAGTTTTTATTAAAATCTCAAAAAACAATTTTTTTTAACTTTTTAAAATTTTCATTTTATATTTTGTGCTGACTAAGAAACACAAAAATATGTGGTTTTAAACCTTAATTTGGCTAATAATACTAGGGAACAAATTTCAACTTTTGTTTTGTTTCCTGAACAAAAACTATTTTTTTGGATTCAACTACACCCAAGTAACTAAAAAATTCCTATTTAAAATTTTAGTTGGCTCGCAAAAAAAATCTGATTTATTTGTTAATTTTTTTTATTTATAAGCATATACAATGAACATACAAAAAACAGATAAAATTGATATTGTTGGTTCAGCAATCAAATAGCACATTTTTATCATTGACTATTTCCCTCGTCTTAATTTCCACCAATCACAAACACGCAATTTTGAATTAAAATTGGTTTCTAGGTGAAAAAACTGTGTGACAGCACCTGTCAGCAGTTTATTCGAGTTTACCCGCGGCAAAACTTGACAGCTGTTGTCGCCAAAAATTGCAATTTATATTTTAATTGTTAACTGTTACTCATGAAATAGTCTTGTCAAATACCATTCGGGCATTTAATTTTTCCTGTGAAAAAAATCGAAAAAACACAATGCTAAGTAATATTTTTTAACAAAATGCATTCGTGCAGGTGCAAAAATCCTCCTCTTCGACTCGGATTTTTGTTGCCACCAGCACTCATGCTTTTTGTTAAAATATTACTTAGCAACGTGTTTTTTCGATTCTTTTCGGAAAAATTAAATGCCCTTATGATATTACTTACGAATATAAAATTTAGATACTTACTTATTTTGCGCTTCTTATGGCCGGTTAATCAATGTCCACTTAAAGTTGGATTTAGTTATCTGGCAGATAATCTCCATGGATACCATTGTTCTCACAACGATCGATATGGAATTTAACTGTCAGATAGACTAACTGGAACTAAACCAGATATTGATAAACCGGCCTTTAGTCTTTTAAAAGCAGTCTCTGGAGCACCTCTTGCAATAGTCCAGAGTAGTCATCTCAGTTCCATTTTCCTTATATATTTTTTCCATGTTTGAAATATCCTGGTGAAACCTCACCGTGCTCATCACTTACATCACCACAATTTTCCAGAAAGTTATCCAGATAAGAATCCAGGAAATTAATTTTTAACGACAAATTATAGCATATGTTTTGGCAAAACAAAAGAAGTTGGGCGAACAGGTCTTTATAGTTTTCTGCTTTTATGTGTCCCAAAAAGTTTTTTGCAACCATTTTAAAGGCATCCCAAGGGTCTTTTTCTTTGCCTTTAAATATGGAGGACCCACAAATATTTCCTCTTAAATTTTAGCATCACTGATTCTGGTACTTTTCCTTTAAATAATTATAAGCATGGGTTCACAAAATTTTACAAAGTCCCAATTTTATATGAAATGGTGGCGGTAAAATCTTTTCTGGGGGAAGTAATGGCATATGCCATTTTTAAAACTTAAATGATCAATTGAGATGAAAATTGATAAAGGTATAACCTGTTAATTGCCTTAACATAAGTAAAAATGCTCATTGGCTCATTTAGTAGCAGTAGTAATAAAAACCTTAAATAAGTCATGCATTTTGAAACAAAGAAAAAATATATAATCGTTTTGTAAAAAAGGTAAAAGTCGATGAGGAATAATGTGGTTAAATGTATTTTTTTTGTATTTTTGAAAAAAATATCTACAAAGCATTAAAAAGATAAAATTAATTCTATTTGATTGGTTCAAAAATGCTTTAGAACCACAACTTCTTTCAATTTATATTGTGAAAATTTTTTTCTCAGCATACATTCCAATTAGTTTTTGTTTTGGGTCTAAACTCTAAATATTCTTAATTTGATAATGATAAACTATGAAATTAACCATTTATATTTAAGCCTTTAGCCTTTTTACGTATTTAAACAATGAAGTTAAACGCCAATCTTTTCGCAATTTAAGTTTTAATAAGTTGTCAAGAAGCTGCAATATTTCATATTCATGGCTTAAGTAATTGTAATTCCGGCGCTGGGAAGACAACTGCTTGTGGAGCCACTTAGTATGTCGCCTTATCCCTAATAACCCCTGTAATAACTAATAAAGGCGCTGATGGAGCAAAATGTCCCCTGTTTAATAACATAAGTCCCTAAAATATACCCAAAACACTTGTTATTGTAGTGATCGATTAGTAAATGTAAGACGGAACACAATAGATAGAATGCTGGGGGGGCCTTTACAACCCTTTGGCGCACTGATTTCTATTAAGAATTTATGTACTTAAACAAACCAATATCAGTCTTAAATTAAAGCACGATGCAAATGAATTGGGACAGCTAATGCAGATGAATCTTCGCCTGTTTTTGATTAAACAAACTTTTGTTTCGGATTTAAGTCAACAAGGATCTTTCACATTTGTTATTTAGATTGATCTTCCTTAATTTCTGCGGGTTAACTTTTAATCTTTTGAAACCGGTAATTAAATTTAAATAAAAGTTTACTTGTTCAAATAAATTAAATATCATTATTCAGATAACCAATTAAATTTAAATACGATGCAAATTGTATATTTAGGGTGTTCATTAAAACTTTAAATTTGTACCAATGACTAATATTGTTATCCCGGTCCAGAAGGGCCCCCAAATCTTAAGTAGTCTTTCTCAGTCCAATAAAAAAATATCTAAAATTTTATGTAGGTATGTATAGATTAGGCTTTTAAAATTTTCGGGAAAATTGAGCAGGCGGAAAAAAACCGTTTTTTTTCCGGAAAATACGGAAAAATTGGGAAATATTCAGAAAAATTGTATCCGTACACTGATATCATGAAATAAGTGAATTTCCAACGCTGAATAATATTATGATTATAATAATTATTCTTTTTATTTTATTTCAGTAGGAATATTCTACCAGGTCGCAAAAAGAAACATTTTTGGTGCTGTATTAACATAACTTTGTTTTATTTGCCACTTCGTTTTATAAAATTATAATTTTGTAATTTAACTTTATTAACCATTTATTATTTTGTAATTGGATATTTTTAATGGACTCCTTTTTGCAAAATAGACTCAACCGACAGTATATTTAACGTTTACGTTTATTTTCTTAAATCAATTTAATTTAATTCAATGTTTAGTTTTTTTTGGAAGGATATTTTTTTAAATTAAAATAATGTTAAGTTTTTTTAAATGTGTATATACATATTAAAAAAAAAAATGAGTGGGCCCCTTAATTTTTAAAATTTAAATTATTAACACTGCATATTCAATTTAAGTAATAAATGACAATAAATAATTTTTATTGTTATAAACAATAATCTTTTGACTTTTATTACTTAACCCTGAAATACCATGGCAGGGTCCATTTGGACCTCAACAAATTTATTTCTCTTGTTCTGCTACTTAATTATAGATGCCATTAATTGATTAATTAATTTGGTAGTTTTCACCTTACAGTTTTTCCAAAAACTTAATTTAGGGTCCAATTTGACCCTGCCATGGTATACGAGGAGGGCCTTTTTAAGAACTTTAGGTCGTGATCTAATTTAAGAACATCTAGTATATAGAACACAACAACATTTCTTATGCAGAGAACTACGCAGCGTCATGAGCAGAATTATGATACTTGAAAGTGCACATGAGGCTCAAGCTTTACCGGATGCTGTAGTAGCACCAGTACAAAGAAAGAGGCCACAGAGGAAGAGGTGCTATATGTGCCCTTACTCACAAAAAAAATAAGGCACCATTTGCACTGTTTGCAAAAATTTTATCTGCAAACATCATAAAAAAACCACTATAATCTGCAAAATATGTGCAGAAAAATAGGTGAACAACCATGTTCGCCATTTTTTTTTTGTGAATACAAATTTTTATGTTTATGTTACAGAGTTTAAATTTAGTTTAAAATTGTTACGAAAATTTATAATTAGGGGAGCCAGAACTTCTTTTTGAAACTATGCGGTTTCTTTCTTCTTATGTTTTAGTTTATATTCAATAAAAGTGGAAGTTTATTTTTTTTCAGTGTTTTTTTTTGTTAAACCTACATTAAAAGATAAGTATAAATAGATTAAAATATTAAAACTCAAAAATATCAAAAGCAAATAACAAAATAATAAGGGTCCATTTTGACCCTGCCATGGTATAAGTGTAACAATTTTGAGCCATGGTACTTACGGGTTAAATTGGATTTACCGCATTTTAGCTTTGTAGGGCAGTATATACTGCAAAATTGCAGTATTGCAATTTTGATCCTAAGCGTTCCTGATATTGTGACTAGGAATCTTTAAAAAAATAAAACAAATGTTGTATCCAAAAGGCACCAATAACAATTTTTTTTAACAAACAGTACTGGAACGTTCCAGTGAGAAAGGGAGTAAGTACTACAATGTGATCTTGAGGACGTGTCCAAATATAATTGATGACCGTTGTACCGCGCATGACCGTTTGTTGTTATGAAAAGATTGCTAGAAGTATACATACACCTTTTAAAAGTATATGTGCGCATGTTGGGCGGGGCTTAAATACGTCACTTGTTGAGTATTTTTAAATCTTTAATTATCTGCTGCTAAAATTCTTGTTTTTGCGATGCTGTTGGACCTTAACTTGCTCTATTTTTTTGTTTAACTTGTTGTTTTTGCGTTCAGTGAGGTTCAAATTATTGTTATTGCGTTGTGTTGGCCTGTTCTGTTTGTTTATTATTGTTTTTGTGATGCGTTAACTTGTTTTGTTTGTGTTTTAGTTTGTGTCTTGTTATTTGCATTTATTAAAATGCGGTGTGGCATATTTGCATGCAATTCGGACAACCAGTCCAAGAAAAACCCTTTAAATAAAAACATTAAATTTCATCGATTCCCGAAAAACTTTGATTTGTGCAAACAGTGGTTAAATGCCATAAAAAGAATAGACAATATTACAGTGACTATAAGTTTAATTTAAAACACCAACTCTTAAACTACAGTCCTAAATGTTATCAAGGACTGAAAGAATCTATTATCCATATTATAACACTTTCTTTAATATTTTCTATTTTCTTTGGTAATATTACTATTATTCGTGTATTCGCACGCCACTACACATGAAATGGCGTCATGTGTGGCACGAACCAAAACTCGTCCACGGGAGCATCCAGCCCTGATTGCTAGTTGCGAGCTTGCAGGGGTGGTTTTAAAATAGGTACACTGTTCAAAATTTCATGACCATTTTAACACCAAATTAACACCATACATGATATATCGATACAAACCAAAATGGAGTTAAATATGATTCGTTGATCCGGTGTAAATTCAAATACTAAAATAGTGTTAATTTAACTTTCACACAGTATTAAAATAAATTTTACCTGGTGTAAATTGAACTCCTTTTCAGTGTTAAATATTATATGTTTGTGGTCAAATTAAATCATAATACACAGAAAAAAGGAAACAGGAAGTTCCTTGACGCATTACTAGTATATTACCAGTGGTATTATTCCAGAAAATGGAACCTTCAACTCGCTAGAGATAATGTTTTTAGTGCGTTCCACTAACTTAAAATACTTCAAGTTTTGACGACTGTTTCCACCTATTTAAGGTCTCTTTAGTATCGAACAACTTGTAGTGTCACACCAAAGCAAAGGACTACCTGAGCTCATATATTCTTCATGTAAGTCAACAGAGGCGAGATTTAAGAACATCACGTGATCCACACCGCCTTTGCCGCGATCGGTACACACTATGCAACCGGGAATGCACGGCAAATTGTTTTAATCGTTTTAACAGAGTTTAGGTTGAAGTAACTCTTATTTTACAAAGAACATATTTAGTAAAGTGAACCATACAGCGGGTTGATTTCACTAAAGTTATCTGGGTTAATTTAACCAATTAAAAAAAAAATAATAATAACTATCTGGTTTAGTACCGTCAGACTAATCTTTGTTTATATTAACCTTCCCACAGTTGATAAAAATAAATACAAAAATAAATACTTATGGGCCAAGTAAATTAATATAGTTAAATGAACTATTCCTTTTTTTCTGTGTAGGTGCACTTCTTAAATATTTTTAGATAAACACCGTTTTGGTGTTTGCTGTATAACATTTTCAACCATAATTCATGGTGTTATATTAACACCACTTGGTGTTGGATTTTGACACCATTTTATGATTACTCTTTACACCACAGATATTTTAAACAGTGTACCTACTCGTATTTTGAAAGTTGATAAAATACAACCTAAGATATGTAAATGATATATGTATGTATATTAGGGTGTCCCTTATTTTTATTTTTTTTACGCATACCATCTAATTATATTTATTACTTGTTTATATACTCCCAGTAAAAATTTCAGCTCATTCTATAAACGGGAATCCGTGCCGACTTGCATCTAAACCCTCCGTTAGCCAACGTTAGGCGCGCGCGGTATTTTGTAACACGAAACACTTTAATAAGAAGATATACTTCATGACTGTATTTTTCTAATGATTTTATTAAATATGATTACTAATTAATATTATTGCTTTTGTTTCTTTCATTTGTTTCACTAATTTAGTTGATTTTATCCCTTAAATATATTAATATACTAATTAGTATTGCTAAAATATACTGTTATTTGAAATTTTAGCTTTTTATAAGCATTTCTTTTCTTGATGTCCTCCCAAAAATATTTCAGACAGTTCAATAAGTTTTCGGTAGTCATCTCTCACAATATACTCTTTTAGTTATTTAGAGTAAATCCCATTAAGATTATCAATTTCATAGTTTACGGCCTATTCACCAGACCCTTCAGGGTAACTAGCCACTCCCTGTGAAAATATACATTTTTATCAAAGTATACACATAAATAAAACTATATTTTAACATTTGTCAATAATTTATAATATAAGGGTCACATAATAACAAACACAAAATGACTTACGATCGAAGACCTCGCGACCAACCGTGTTACAAAATACCGCGCGCCTAACGTTGCAACGCGTTGGCTAACGGAGGGTTCAGATGCAAGTCGGCACGGGTTCCCGTTTATAGAATGAGCTAAAATTTTTACTGGGAGTATATAAACACGTAATAAATATAATTAGAGGGTATAATTATATTTAATTATATATGCGTAAAAAAATAAAAATAAGGGACACCCTAATGTATATGTATCTACTGCAAATTTGGTAATAACAAAAAATTGTAACAGATAAAAGTCAGCCTTTTCCTGGGGGGCCCACTGATGTCTGGGGGGGGCCCGGCACCCTAGGCCCCCTGTAGTTACGCCAATGATTGCAGATTAAAATTGACTTGATTGTACCAACATACTTAAGCCCGCTGCACAACAGCCCGGTAACGGGAACGGGAAACTAAACGGTAAAGGTGGGAGAGACTCAGCGAACCCAATCAACAATATTTTTTAGTCTCTCCCACCTTTATTGTTAGGATTCTCGTTCCCGTTACCGGGCTATTGTGCAGCGGGCTTTATTAACGTATTTATTTATTATGTTATGTCCTTATTTTATAGGGTGAACCAAGTATATCTGCACATAACCATACCATATTTTATTTTACATATCGCTACCTTGGTTCTGAAATTTTTGCATAAAAAGATTCTATGTACAATATAGAAATCTTTTTATGCAAAAATCACATTTTCGAGAAAATGGCTGATAGAACCATGTTAAAAGAAGGTAGCGATATATAACTACATAGGTACATAAGTAATAGCTAACTCTATAAAAATTAATTATTCAAAAATAACTAATTAAAAGTCATATTTGACTAATTGGCATAGCGACAAAGCAGTCACTAATAATTAGTCAAATTCTTTAAAAAAGTTTTGACCCAGCCGGGGATTGAACTCAGGGTGTCACTTGTCAAGCTTGTCAAGCTGTTGACATAACCCATTCGGCTAACAGCCGCTCTTATAAAAAACAATTTTATTTGTCAATAACTATTGTTCATATTATTTTAAAGTTGAATATATTATTTGTGTTGCTGTATTGAGCTATTTTTTTTTGCATCTTTATTTGTTTTTATGGGTCATTTAACCATGGAGCTTAGGTATATGCATTTAATTCAAATTATACTTTGTTGTTGGCCGCAAACGATTAAAGAAATTAGTTACTTTTAACTCTCAGAAATAGTCTAAGATGGTGACTAATCTTAAATTAGTTAAACTTTAACTATTTACGTAGTAAAAAATAAATTAATTTAAAAGTGAAAACGACTATTTTATTAGTAAAAAATGCTGGAACTAATTCAAATAGTAGAATTTTGACTATTTCATTTTTAGAGAGAATATAGCTAACAACAAACTTAAAAGAAATCTTTAATAATTAAGCAAAAGAAAAAAATACAAATTTGGGAAAAAAACTTACTAAAGGATAACTAAAAATTAAAGGATCAAAAATGTATTTCAAATTTTTAACGATTTTTCAAATGACTGTATTTTTGTTAAAAATGGCCTTATCAAAGTATAAAAAAATCAATTTGAAGTTTTAAGTCTCTAATTTTTGGGCCTTAAGACGAACAATTTTTCCAAGTAAAAAGTGAAGAAAAATTTTCAATTTTTTTTTGTTTTGTATTTTCTGTGTACGGACTTGCATTATTTTTTTAACTAAACCATCAATGGATTGGATAGGTTGTTAATCCAGCTTTAATTTGTTTTTTTTTGTAGACCTTGATACGACCATTTCTCGCTGAGCTATTGGGCTTTAAATGAAAAAGGATCATTTGAATTTGAATTTAAATTAATTTTTTTTTTCAATTTTGTGAATTTTACGCATACCATCTAATTATATTTATTACTTGTTTATATACTCCCAGTAAAAATTTCAGCTCATTCTATAAACGGGAATCCGTGCCGACTTGCATCTAAACCCTCCGTTAGCCAACGTTAGGCGCGCGCGGTATTTTGTAACACGAAACACTTTAATAAGAAGATATACTTCATGACTGTATTTTTCTAATGATTTTATTAAATATGATTACTAATTAATATTATTGCTTTTGTTTCTTTCATTTGTTTCACTAATTTAGTTGATTTTATCCCTTAAATATATTAATATACTAATTAGTATTGCTAAAATATACTGTTATTTGAAATTTTAGCTTTTTATAAGCATTTCTTTTCTTGATGTCCTCCCAAAAATATTTCAGACAGTTCAATAAGTTTTCGGTAGTCATCTCTCACAATATACTCTTTTAGTTATTTAGAGTAAATCCCATTAAGATTATCAATTTCATAGTTTACGGCCTATTCACCAGACCCTTCAGGGTAACTAGCCACTCCCTGTGAAAATATACATTTTTATCAAAGTATACACATAAATAAAACTATATTTTAACATTTGTCAATAATTTATAATATAAGGGTCACATAATAACAAACACAAAATGACTTACGATCGAAGACCTCGCGACCAACCGTGTTACAAAATACCGCGCGCCTAACGTTGCAACGCGTTGGCTAACGGAGGGTTCAGATGCAAGTCGGCACGGGTTCCCGTTTATAGAATGAGCTAAAATTTTTACTGGGAGTATATAAACACGTAATAAATATAATTAGAGGGTATAATTATATTTAATTATATATGCGTAAAAAATAAAAATAAGGGACACCCTAATGTATATGTATCTACTGCAAATTTGGTAATAACAAAAAATTGTAACAGATAAAAGTCAGCCTTTTCCTGGGGGGCCCACTGATGTCTGGGGGGGGACCCTAGGCCCCCTGTAGTTACGCCAATGATTGCAGATTAAAATTGACTTGATTGTACCAACATACTTAAGCCCGCTGCACAACAGCCCGGTAACGGAAACGGGAAACTAAAAGGTAAAGGTGGGAGAGACTCAGCGAACCCAATAAACAATATTTTTTAGTCTCTCCCACCTTTATTGTTAGGATTCTCGTTCCCGTTACCGGGCTATTGTGCAGCGGGCTTTATTAACGTATTTATTTATTATGTTATGTCCTTATTTTATAGGGTGAACCAAGTATATCTGCACATAACCATACCATATTTTATTTTACATATCGCTACCTTGGTTCTGAAATTTTTGCATAAAAAGATTCTATGTACAATATAGAAATCTTTTTATGCAAAAATCACATTTTCGAGAAAATGGCTGATAGAACCATGTTAAAAGAAGGTAGCGATATATAACTACATAGGTACATAAGTAATAGCTAACTCTATAAAAATTAATTATTCAAAAATAACTAATTAAAAGTCATATTTGACTAATTGGCATAGCGACAAAGCAGTCACTAATAATTAGTCAAATTCTTTAAAAAAGTTTTGACCCAGCCGGGGATTGAACTCAGGGTGTCACTTGTCAAGCTTGTCAAGCTGTTGACATAACCCATTCGGCTAACAGCCGCTCTTATAAAAAACAATTTTATTTGTCAATAACTATTGTTCATATTATTTTAAAGTTGAATATATTATTTGTGTTGCTGTATTGAGCTATTTTTTTTTGCATCTTTATTTGTTTTTATGGGTCATTTAACCATGGAGCTTAGGTATATGCATTTAATTCAAATTATACTTTGTTGTTGGCCGCAAACGATTAAAGAAATTAGTTACTTTTAACTCTCAGAAATAGTCTAAGATGGTGACTAATCTTAAATTAGTTAAACTTTAACTATTTACGTAGTAAAAAATAAATTAATTTAAAAGTGAAAACGACTATTTTATTAGTAAAAAATGCTGGAACTAATTCAAATAGTAGAATTTTGACTATTTCATTTTTAGAGAGAATATAGCTAACAACAAACTTAAAAGAAATCTTTAATAATTAAGCAAAAGAAAAAAATACAAATTTGGGAAAAAAACTTACTAAAGGATAACTAAAAATTAAAGGATCAAAAATGTATTTCAAATTTTTAACGATTTTTCAAGTGACTGTATTTTTGTTAAAAATGGCCTTATCAAAGTATAAAAAAATCAATTTGAAGTTTTAAGTCTCTAATTTTTGGGCCTTAAGACGAACAATTTTTCCAAGTAAAAAGTGAAGAAAAATTTTCAATTTTTTTTTGTTTTGTATTTTCTGTGTACGGACTTGCATTATTTTTTTAACTAAACCATCAATGGATTGGATAGGTTGTTAATCCAGCTTTAATTTGTTTTTTCTGTAGACCTTGATACGACCATTTCTCGCTGAGCTATTGGGCTTTAAATGAAAAAGGATCATTTGAATTTGAATTTAAATTAATTTTTTTTTTCAATTTTGTGAAAAAATTCATAACTTTAAATGTCGTTTAGTATAAAAATGTGATCAAAGTGGAGATAATATTTTTTTATTTTATTAGAGATTATGAGCGTTTGAGAGTAAAAAAAAACGTGATTTCATTTTTATACGCAGGGTGTTTCAAAAATTTTGAAAAAATCAAGGATCAGTGTACCACCCCGTATATAAACGAAACAAAGATTTATAAAAGAACTAAAGTCATAATAAAATTCTTTAAGAGGCACTACACAATACAAAAAATGCACCACAAAAATGATACCTTTATGGTGTTCATTTCTTTCGCCAGGTATATTTTCTGCAATAGCAATATTTACGCAAATTTAACATTCATAGATACATTAAATATTGTGTTTACTTTTGCAGTATTTAAATTTGTGTATATCACAGTTTAAACATTAATTTGTTTCAACTACATTACTAAAACCCTAATAAAAAGATGGTTAAAATTAAAAAAAAAAAATAATTATCATTTATTATCGTATCAATTTATATGTAAATTTTTACTTAACAATTTTAGAAATAAAGTTATTTGGAAAAAGATTTTACAGGTATTAGGATTAAAATAATGGCGTTTAAATATACATAGGTGAAAATTTTTTGTACAGGTATTACGATTGGAATAATGATGTTTTATAGAGGTATATTATAGGTATAAACATTTAATTTAAAATACAATCCTCAATACATGTTTTATTATTAGATATATTTTATTAAAGAAAACAAGATCATGAAAACCGCTTTATTAAAGTTAACCGAAAAATGCAGACTATTCGATTTTATAAAACGACTTTACCACTATTCATCGACCGAGTATTTAAGTACTAAAATTAAGTTGTTGAAAAGTCTGAAAAACTTAAGGAAGAAATGCCAAAATCCGGACTACAAGTTGCTGCAATCTACCAATATAGTGCCATATATTATACGATTGCTTTCCTACAACGATTTTGAAATAGCTTTGTTTACAATCAACTTATTATTGGAATTGACAAACTATGCAATACACGAAGTATCTGAGGAATTTATTAAAGAACTATTGGAGCATTCGTTAATTGAGTTTCTGGTGAATATTTTAAAGAACATGGATGAAGACTTGCTACGTGAGAGCGGTATTTTAATGAATATTCTTTTTATAATTGAATGCTGCCTGGAAAAGCACGAGCTGGACGTTTTGGAAGAAGCAAGGGACAATGGCCTCCTAGATTGGGTGACTAATAATTTTAAATATGTAGTACCCTTCTATGAAAACAATCTGTACACTGCGATTATCCTCCGCGATCTTCTTGATGACAAAAACAATTTGACGGCGTTTAGTGAGTTGGGAGGCATTCAGTATCTTTTAAAGCAGTTATCTCTTTATTCCAAGGAAGAACCAAAATCTTTGGAAGAAAGGGAGTTTGTAAGACATTTATTTGTTTGTATGGAGATTTCATTAAGTTGCAAGAATAACAAGTTTCGTTTCTACAAGGCTGCGGGAATTCATATTATGCAGCTTTTAGCCAGAAAAATATTTATGCAAGACGTAATGCTCTAAAAATTATCGATTTGGCTATGTACGGTAGATATGGAAAGTTTAACTGTAAGAAATTTTCCGATTCGTTTGGATTAGGTATTATTTTTCCTTTATTTATGGAAACTCCAAGTAATATGTTTAATCTTATATATATATCGATGACAATGACCTTGAGTTCCACATTTGTTCTATTATTCAGTCCATAATGGGTGCAAACAGAGATAACAACATGAGGATCATAAATAAGTTTACAGTAAATAATATGGAAAAAACTAACCGGTTACTGGAACTGCACAAAAAATATATTTTTAAAGTAACCAGTTATCACAATGTAGTAAAAATTGATAATAAAAGTGAGGCATCAGAAAATAATATCCTAATTTGTAAGAAAAGGAACGAGGGCTTAAATACATTACAAATCATAGATTTTATTATTTTGGAGCTGTGTGTTACTGGTCCACCAGAAATAAGAAAAAGAGTAGAAGAAATTTTAAAAAGCCAAAATCTCTCAATTGACGGAATAAAAACCACCGTGGAGTATTTTATAAAATTTTTGGAACGGAATGATGAAGATATTTATCAAGAAAACAAGGATTACTTTAAAAGTTTATTAGAGAAAATATAATTGTATATTTTTTCGTTTTGTAAATACATATACACATTTATTAAATTATTTATACATACTATTATTGTTTAATTTTATGTATGTATTAAATTATTCATACCTACTATTATTGTTTAATTTTATTTACAAAGTGCATTGAGTGCAAGAGTGGTTAAAAATGTGTTATTTTTTAAGAAATGCTATAAAATAAAGACATAACTTTATTTTTTATTGGCAAGTACAATCTTTTTCATTAATTATTTAATAAAAAGTAATATAATTAATCACTTTATTAGTAAGTGTTGACAATAATAAAGTTAATATTATGAAACGCTTGGAGATAAAACGATTTTTGCTTTTCATATTTTATTCAAAATTACTATAAAAATCCATAAATCCCATTGGTAGCGTGACGTCACGATAATATTGGCATAACAGGCGTAAAAAAGTATTTTTCAGCACCTACATAAATTTTTTGGAAAAAGTTAAAGCGGGGCGACATTATAGGGGATTGCCCTGTACATAATAGATGTTGAAAATTTAAATTTGTTATGTTCGTATTTTATTTTAACATATACTTCATTCGAAAGTCTTGACATGCCCCAAGCAGCAATTTGTGCCCGAACTTGGGCACGACACTTTTTGTTTCCAAATTGTTTCGAAACAAATCGGAAAACTTATGTCTAAATGGAAACTGTGTCCATTCTTCAAATTTGTGGTTGCTTTGGGTCGACACCTTTTAAACCAATTGTGTCCAAAAAAAGTATGGGTGTAAGTAACATTATTTCAGAAATATTTGCCCAAGTTGCGTCGCTTTTGTGCCCTCTTGGAAACAGTAACACAATTTAGACTCATTAGGGTCGACACTTAGTCGACTCAATGTTTCCATATTGTACCTTATCAATCTGTTTCCATTTTATTACCAAATTGAGTCAAGTGGACGCAAAAGTTTCCATTTAGCTGCATTTTAGATTCATGGTGTCTGATTTGTTTCAAAAATGTGTGGGGCGGGCGCATTAGGTTCCAAAGGGACACATTGTGTAATTCGCCATATTTTTTGTTGAAACAGATTCGACGCTTTAATTTTTTTACATAATTTAACTTTCTGGTGAAATTTAAACTTAAAATTTAAAAAATGCAATGTTTTAAGTTACATAGAAGGCACATACGTCTAGTTTTGATAAAAATATAGGAAAAAAAAATATTTTTAATAAAAAAAATTATAAATACTTATTATTTGTGAGGCCCTATCAATTTTTAAAAGTATTTTGCTTATAATCACCAATAAAATTTTGTTCGCAATAAAAATAAAGGTAACATATACCAAAAATGTTAGATTTAAGTTATAATGTATTTCATAATATTATATTATATACATAATTATTAATAAGACATCACGCCTTACTTTGTCTCTTTGTATCTAGTTTGTTTTCAATTCGTTTCCAATTAAAAATAGTTAGTGTCCATTTGGGTTTATTTTAGGACACAATACAGTACTTTGGCAACAATTCGGAACAAATGGTGACCATTTGATAACATACAAATTAGAAACTCTTTGGGCATAAATCGGTCACACTATAGTATACCGGGCACATTGTGGGCAAATTTTAAGAAAGAATCGGGCACATTTTGTGGGCAAACTATGGACACTTTTTGGTACAACTTTCATCACACTTTGGTCTCATTTTCCACACTTAGTGTTCTTAAAGTGGACTATGTGTCTTTAAAATGTGTCGTGTCCAAAATCATGTTTCGACGCTGTGTCGACACATTGCCCAAAATGTGTCATTCTTTGCTGCTTATAGGCGCCTGTCACCAATATTATAGTGACGTCACAGGCTTTTTCCTAGGTTATTAAATAGTTTTAAATCGTATGTTTTTCAAAAAGCTGTAGCGTTCTCAACTCATATGCATATGTTCCAAATATGCTATAAAAATAAACTGTTTCAACCCCATTTAGGACACATTATGTATAAAACACTGGTAACAAACCCATGGGTTTAATGCATTACAACTTTTTGGGACAACCAATATTTGAACTAGGACATGTGTAACCACAGACCACCTGCAGACCACATGTGTGTGTAACGTTATTTCGGGAATTGTAACGTTAGTCGTGAATAAAATCTCGGGCGCCAGCTTAGTTATTTAACGTGGAGAAGCACCACATGCCTGGGTATGCCTTTAGAGAGTGGAGAAAGTTAGCTTGTAATACATTAAAAGTCAGCGGGTTAATTTAAAACAGATATTGAAATAATATATACAAACAATTAACAGTTATAAAATGTAGAACACTTGGGATATAATAGGAAATAATGAATTAACAAAATTAAGAAACTGAAATAGTTTTAAAGCCAAATAAATGTGCATAACAAAAGTAAGAAAACGGTAAACAATGGAAATAAAAAACTGAAGGTCACACTTCTAGCAAATACTAAATTATAAAATACAATAATTAATATAACAATATAAAGCAAATTCGACGGAGGTACAAGAATATTATGCGGGGTGGCTGGATTCACCCGGCATAAGAAGCAGAATGCATTGACTTACGGCCAATATAAATTTAGTTCAAAGTAGAGCGGGATAAAAAATGAGTTGAAAGAGAGCGTTTAATTGCTCGGTTTTGCCTTTTATAACATCACGGGTGCGCGGCGGTGGTAGTTTGAAGTTCAAACTTTGAACTAAAAACCTCGCAGCTCCCCACTTGTTTGAGTAGAGTGAACGTGGAATCACCATGGCGCATCTCCACTCGTTCGAATCGCAACCCACACAACAAGGTCTGTTCTTTAGCTTAAAAATTTAAACCAAAATCGGTGCAGTTGTGCGCACCTACGTCATCAAACACTTGCCGCCATCTTGTCGCGGGTAATTTAAAATCCACAAAATAGAAGTTTGATACCGGCCGTTATCTTACCGCGGGTAGTTTAAATTCCCAGAAATTATATACAGACTGTATAGAATCAAGTAAGTAAGGCTGGAGACAAGGATGACAAATTATATTCTAATCAGAGAAAACGAAACAAACTTTAATTGGGCGTGGTTTAAACCAAGCCATTCGTAATTTCGAACCATAGTTGCCAGGTTGTTTTAAATCAGAAGAGAACGATTATAATTATTTAATAAATAGTTCAATATATTAGTTTGAAACTTATTAAAATTAATAATATGTCAAAAATAATTTGATTTAGTTAATTTTTTTACTTTTAATATTAAAAAATAAGAAAAACAACCCTTTTAGGAAACAATAATAGCATATGGCAACAGCGCGGCATGCAGCCAGATACAAGGGCATGCAGTTTGATCTACTGTGTTTGTTCAGTAGCTCTGACGCTGTCGTAGGGAAATGTGTATAGTTTTTAAGAAATACATTTTCGCCATTAACTGGAATTTAATGGATTTTAAATAATACTTAGTTTTTATTTGCAGAAATGCATTAAAATAAAACAAACGAATTCAATAAAAATAAAACCTATAAATGCTCAAACAAAAATAATTCTAAAATAACGAAAATAACAATCCCTACCACGGTGGGCAGGGTTTGGCACTTGTTTTATTTAAGTGTATCTATTCGTTTTAATACACACTGTATATAAATTATATATAACTATAGTTATTATATTATTATTATTTTTATATTATAGTTTATTTGTTTATAGGTTCTATGGTTTGTTATAGAAATATGTGGAACAAAATATAACCATCAATTTGTCAAAATTAAAAATATATTTTTAAGTATTTTACCAGTTAATTTAAACTTTCTTGAGGTTTTTACTTACCCTGTTTTACTTTTTATACCAAGTGTTATAAAAAAACGTGTTAATATTTTAGAATTAGAATTTACTTACTGGTTGAACACGAAGATTTGCATAATTGAGGTTCAAAAAGGTACACTAGTAGTCAAAACACAAATAAATAAATTACTGGTTCAAACACCTAACAACGTTAATAAGTCTGTATTAAGGCAAATAGGGCACAAAATCAAACACAATAAAGCGCAAAATTAAAACAAATCAAAATCTACACGCTTGAAACGTAAACAAACAATATGGCGGCAAGTATTTGTGATTTTTAGTCGCGCGAACTGCTAAAGAACAGACCTTGTTGTGTGGGTTGTGGTTCGAATAATAATATTAAAACCTATATACAGGGTGTACAAACGGTAGTAACTTCGTTACACAATGTGTAATACACATGTTAGAAATAATATAAAACATATTTAATATATTAAAAAAAGGAAGTTTTAAATTTAATTAAACTTTGAACTTACGTTTTATATGAATAGAATATACAAAATAAGAATATTCTTGTTGATATAAGAAATAAGAAAATGAGATAAATAACAATTATTATTGACGTGAAAAAATAATGCAAATGTGTAACGCAGGATTGTTGTTTTTTCCTCTTCCCTTTTCTTAAAGTAAATAATATTCATTTGAAATTCCCTTACAATAAAACTATTTGCCCAATTTTAGGAACTCTTTCGTTCCAGACATACCTACATCATCTGCATAAATTTAAATATTTCCAGTTATAACATGCAACAATGTAAAAAAATTAATAACTTGCTTGGCGTGCATTTATTAAACAAAATATACATACTTCCCTTTCAAGTGCGAAGCAGACAGGTTATTTGAATAATAAAATCAATCTTGTTTCAAATTTAAGTTTTAATAAGTTATCTTACAAGTTCAATTTACTTTTTGTTAATTTATAAAATGAGAAAAAAAGTAGTGACTTAAATATATTGTTAATCTCCAAGAATTTCCATATTGATGGGTTTTTCACAAAAAATTGTAAAAGCAGAATTACATTTTTTTATAGATTTTTATATAGGATTTCTAAATTTATAAATATTTCTTCATTTACCTATCTATATAAAAATACATTTAGTTAAAAATGTTATTTATATGTGTATATATGTTACGGCTAATGTGCAAACTTGGATAGTTTATAAACTAGCTGGATAGTTTATAAACTAGCCAAACTGTCAGCTATTTTAATTGAAAACATATTTTCAACTAAATTAGCGGCTAGTTTACAAAATAACCAAGGATCTTGGCTAATTTACTTGAAATTATTAGGGAAAATAAAATACCTGGATAGTTTGTATACTATCCAATTCAGTTTGGCTAATATGAAAACCAAAATTTCTAGTAACACAAAATAGCCAAGCTTTAGCTAGTTTGTAAACTAACCAACCAATTCTCTGGCTAATTTCGTATACCGTCACAATTTTGACTTTTGCGGGATTTTATGAAAATTAATTTTTTTAGAAGTTTTTTTTTACAATTTTTTTGCATATTTTCGCAATTTTTGCCAATTTTGGTTGGGTTTCCTCATATTTTAGTTGGGTTTTCCTCTCATTTTTGCCCATTTTAGTTGGGTTTTTTGCTCAATGGGGCGGGGGGCCCAATGGGGCGGGATCGGTTGGGTTGTGTTGCTGAGTTTGTGTTGGTTTGGTTTTTTTCTCTCATTTTTGACCATTTGACCAATGGGGCTGGGTCGGTAGGGTTGTGTTGTTGAGTTTTCTAACAAGGAAGCGTTAAAATTTTGCCTATGATTCATTTTAAAAACGTTAAAATGCACAAAACAAATCCGCTTAAGCCGGCAAAACGAAAAACAATGCCGTAACCCCACTTTTTAATAAATTAGCCAGAGAATTAGTTGGTTAGTTTACAAACTAGCTAAAGCTTGGCTGTTTTGTGTTACTAGAAATTTTGGTTTTCATATTAGCCAAATTGAATTGGATAGTATACAAACTATCCAGCTATTTTAGTTTCCCTAATAATTTCAAGTAAATTAGCCAAGATCCTTGGTTATTTTGTAAACTAGTCGCTAATTTAGTTGAAAATACATTTTCAATTAAAATAGCTGACAGTTTGGCTAGTTTATAAACTATCCAAGTTTGCACACACATATATATATATATATATATTAGGGTGGTCCAAAAAAGTGAAGTTGATTTTACAGATTGTCTCACCCCCCAATTTTTTTACCTCCAACATCAATAAAAAATTCCCAAAATTTTAGGCCCCTAGGTGTATTAGAAGGGAGTGCTCATTAGCTAAGAGATTTCAGTTTTTTTTTAAATTTATTTTAAAAAACCATTACGCCATCTTTTCACTGGTTAGATAAAATGTTATACCTTATATATTAATGTTACAATTACCAAAGAATATTATTTACCTAAACATATATTTCTTACACACTAGTTCAATCAGCTAATCCCGCACCTTTCCCTAAGAAACTAAAAACTACACTTTACAGTTTAAATGTCATAAGTGCTTTGGATAGGGAAAATGTCTCAGACCGTGAGGCTTATAGTACCGATTGCGATAGCACTGGGAAAAGATCTGCATGAAATGCCGTCTCGCAGCACTATTTGCCGGAGACGAAAACATGAAAGGAAGAAAAGATGTGAAACAAAGTTTTTCTTGTCAAGGTTTAGTTTTTGTTCATTGGGATGGTAAAATTCTTCCTGATTACCACTGCTTAACTAAAGTAGAACGTTTACCAGTACTAGTTTCAGCAGATGGAAATGAAAAGTTATTAGGAGTACAGCAAATGAAGTCGGAAACGTACTTCGGGAATGGAATCTGGTGGATAAAGTATAAGCAATGTGTTTTGACACAACATCTGTAAATACTGGAATGAAGAATGGATGCTGCGTTTTGCTTGAGAAAAAATTGGCAGATACTTACTTTGGTTAGTCTGCAGTCATCATGTTTTGGAAATAATTCTTAGTAAGGTTTTCAAGTTGTGCTGCTTTCCGGATATTCCAATTTTTAATCGATTTAAAATAATTTGGGTACCTATTGATCGTATCTGCTTCAAGTCCTCAGACCTAGAATCGTTGAAGAATTTTGAATTTTACAAAAACTCCACAATCCCCTTGTTGCTAGCTGCATTGAAACAAAAGTCTCAACGTTATGACGACTACTTGGAACTGATCGAGTTGGCTTTGGTTGTTTTGGTGAAATCTGGATCAAGGCACCGTGTGCCACTTAAGCTACTATGTCCGACCTAACTTTTTGGAAAGATTTAGAACACTATGAGGAGATTGGGAAAAGCGAGGTTGCTAGAGATACTCTGAAACATCATCTTTGGTACTTATCCAATGAACTCGTAATAATATTAATACTATATTTTACTCTAGTGCGAAGTAAATTGGAATACGCGAGTGTGGTCTGGTCACCTATTTATGCTTGCCACATAAATCATATAGAGTCTGTACAGAGACGCTTTTTAAAGTTTTTATTTTTTAAATTTCAAGGATTCTATCCCCCGCAAGGATACGAACACGCTTTGTTGCTAAATTCGTTTAATTTTGTATCCTTATCCAACAGAAGGAAGATCTTGTCAGTGTCTTTTTTGTATAATCTTGTAAATTATAAAATAGATTGTTCTGACCTGTTAGGTCAAATTGATTTTTTGATTCCCAGAACCAGTAGTCGCCAGAACCATACCTTCAAGTGTCCGATTGCTCGTACCAATGTACTTAGTAAATCACCTTTACATGTTATGTTTAATAACTTTAATAAAATATCAACTAATTGCGATATTAACTATTGTTCACTAAAGACTATTCACAGGGCCATTGTAAATTCTAACGATGTATAAATCTGATTGAAAGTTTAGTTATAAGTTTGTTCACATTTTTATTTAATATTTTTTTTTGTAAACCTCTTTGTTATGTAATATGAATGTCCTACTATGGTGTAAACTGTTGGGCAATAAACCCTATTATTATTATTATTATTTTTATTATTAAATACCAACAATAATAATAATATTAATCATAATATTAATATGGCCTTTGTCTACGCAATAAATTATTTCTTACTTATATTTTTTCAAGGTCGACTGTGTGTTGTAAAACTTCGAGTTGTAAATGATATAGCGGAAAGATGGGTAAAACTATTTGAAGAGCATAATCAATTATAAAAAATGAGGACGAAAAGCAAGACTTGTTACAAATCGTAGAAGCGAATCGGAAATCTGTTCCGATAGAAACCACAAAAAAAGCTGCAATTTATGCCACTGGACCATGATTTTCATGTGGATATATTGTCTTCAGATTCATTCTATCATAGCTGTGAGCACTCCCTTCTAATTAAGCTAGAGGGTTCAAATTTTGTAAAATAACTTTTTTTACTTTATATAAAAAAATTAGAGGGTGAGAATAAGTGTATTTACAACTTCACTTTTTTAATTCGTTTCTGGACCACCCTAATATATATATATATATATATATATATATAATATATATTATATATATAATATATATGAGGCCTGTCAGAGCAAAGTCAACAATCTCCCGTCAGACTAAAACTGAGTAAATTGAGATAATTGATTTTATTATTTTAAATTCTATATTTGTAATTTTTTTTATATATTATATTGAAATATTGTTGTTGTTAGTCTAGTAGCCAACTACAAGGTCTCCAAGATTCATAGTATAGGTGAAATCTATAATTATAAATTGGAGATTGCTATATTTGATATGAATTGCGGGAGATTGCTCATTTTGTTGTAAACGTTTAAGGAGATTTAGAAAATTAAACAAAAAAATAATTGTATTTTTTTCCTTTAATGGTTATAAAATTTAACTATATGGGATAATTTTGAACTGGACCACATAAATCTGGAGTTTCTTCTAAATTCCCAACCAGGTTGCCTCGTGCAAAAAAGTTTTTATAGTACAACAACTCATCATCTTCTTCCCACTTTGCCCCGTAATGTTTTACTTGCAATGTTTTGACATTATCAGCCTTTTCTTGCTTTACCTTTACGTCTTATTATGGTATAATAGCACAAAATAAACAAGATAACTTTAATTATATATAATTATAATTCTTAAAACAATAAAACGTATATATACCTATTTTAAATATATTTTTAAGTGCAATTTACTGCAATAGAACTTAACAGTATGTACCAGTAAAAAAACACAAAATTAAATCTCTAAAATACGTTATAACATCAAATGTTAGGATATCAGGTGACACAAATTACTAATTTCTAATGGTGGAATTGGAGATTGTATACTTTGCTGCAAATCTATCAGTGGAGATTGTCGACTTTGCACTAAATGTCATTTTTAAAATAGGATTTTAGGCAGGATTTAGTTCCTTTTGCAGCACATAAACTTTATCATCTTATAGATAATTAGTTGAAGTACAGTCTCCGCCAAAAATCTAATTTTTGACCAAAAATGGAGATTGTCGGTTTTGCTATGATAGGCCTCATATTATATATTAAATTATATTTATTTTGTCTGATATTACAAAATAACAACTCGACAAATCTAGATAGAGACTTTAAAAACTTGCAGTGTGCACAAAACTTTAAAGAGAGAACGCATTCGAAAGAAAAGAGATGCCGATCTCGGCCGCACAGAGGACTAATAAGGGTTTAAATATCAACATTATTAAAGTTATTTAAGAGTAAAAAATACTAAATTTTCGATTTCTTTATGTATACAATTAGAATACAATTATATGTGTTTAAGGTAAACAAGAATTTTTTATAAAGTTAAGGTAAACAAGAATTTCTATTCTAATAAAGTTAAAGTATGTTTAAAAGAGCTAAATTAATGCAAATAAAAATAGGTTATAATCCTTTTGAAAATTTGTGTTATGCAGAGAGAAGCTTCACAAAACGGCCCTATCCGTGATTTTAAATTTTTTATACTTGATTTACTTTCATTTTAATCCACTGTGCGGAGCGTTTTTTATCCTTAAAAGCTGGCATCTGCACATCGATGGGCGTGTACATTCGTACGTCTCTAGCTAGATTTGCCAAGCTGTACCAACTAAAGAATGGTAAATAAATCTTGGTAGAGCAAAAATATTTTTTTAAAAAGAAGTCTTCAGTTCAATTTTTTATATATATATATATTGATTTTACAGTATCAATTTTTCCAAAAACAAAATGGCGGATCAAATATGGTGGACATTTTTCCAAAAATATTTCGATTTCTCCAATGATTAAGAACCTTCCAACTAACTCATTTTCGGAAATGCTTTGTTTCCGAGATAAAAAGTGCTCTCTAAATATGAATTATTTAAAAATAATAATTGTTATAGCGAAAAAGCAGCCACTAATAATTCTCTTCAATAGCAATTTGTATTCCGAACATTTAGAAGTCTATTTCCATGTAAAATTATCCCCTGAATCCGAAACTGTCGTCAAAAGTTTTTGAGATGTAGTCAATTTTCCATATAATATGGGATTGACTATAAATCAAAAACTGCTCTACTTTCATAATTTTTGACCATGGTATAAATTAAAAAGCAGCCACTAATAACTGTAGCAATTAGTTATTTTTGACTAATTTATTTTTAGAGAGTGGTTTAAAAAATTATACGATTTTTCTTTTTCCTAATGGTTAACTTTCGAATCGAAAGTTTCGATGAATTTAAATTTAATTTATTTATTTCAGTAGCGTTCTGGGGCATCTCGACTGTTATTTTAAGAAAAAATATAACACACCACTTTTTTTATTTTGTGTTAATATTTGTTTTAGATAAAACAATTTGATTATTTCGTTCAATAGAATTTGGCTAATTATGTAAGTGACTCCCGAGTGAAAATGATTTCAGTATTCGGCGATATTTTAAGTATTCCAAATCGTCTCCCTTAGTATTCGAAATATTCTGAAAAACCCTGTTGCAGTCTACCACGATATTCGGAGTATACCTATATCTTAAAAGCAGTTTTCAAAACGAATACTTTGGTCAAACGAGTATTCCGTCCTTTAAAATATTTTTTCGCTCGAATACTGAGTTTTTCCACCGGAGACTTTACTTAGAAAAACTTGTAAAAATTAAATCTGTTAAATTTGGGAGATTTCGGTTTCCATATAGAATATGTTTGAATACTTTACTTAGAAAATACTTTCAATCTACATCATTTTTTATTTTTTTTATAATAAAGTATTAACACATACAAATATTTATATACAAAATGTAATAGTTAATAAATAACATAATGTTTTGTTTAAAGTTTTAAGACAACATGAGTGATGAGTTAGGTAGATTTTGGACTTGGACATTGTCTTTAAAAGGTTAATCTGCAACGTTTCGATTAAAAATACTAATAATCGAAATATCGCAGAATATTTTTTTAAAGGCAATGCATGAAAAAAATCTAGCAATCTCAATGTAATGGTTTGTTTAAGTAATTGTCATTTTTATAAAATAATAAACCTTTATTCAAATTCTAGCATATTGACAGGTGAAATTACATAGTTTGAATTTTGTATGTGATATAAAAACAAACAGACATGAGATTTCGTACATGAGTAACGCATACATCTTCAGTTTGCACAGCACGATTAACAAAAGAAATCGGTACTTTCTTTTCTTCCATATTTACAAAAAAAGGCAATGTAATTTGCAACTTTTTAAGTATAACTAAATAGCGGGCATCACAATTTTCTGTGCAAAATTTGTTACATTCACAATTAGATACTTTCACAAAGCAGTATACAATGCCAAAATCACAGGAGGCATTATTTTTATATGTAACGCACATTGAATTCATTTTTCTTTGTCAGGAATATAATCCTGATGTAAAAAGTACATTTGATTTTGAAAGCCTGAAAAATACTTTTACATTTGTGACATTTATTTCAGCAAATCGTAATGTCTCGTAAAAGAAATATTATTTAAATTCGATAAAAAAAATAATTGTAATAATTCTTATGTTTAAATAATTGTTTTTTTTTATTTAACTACCTAATTAAGAAAATATACACTTTACA
Source organism: Brassicogethes aeneus (assembly GCA_921294245.1). Taxonomy (NCBI): domain Eukaryota; kingdom Metazoa; phylum Arthropoda; class Insecta; order Coleoptera; family Nitidulidae; genus Brassicogethes; species Brassicogethes aeneus. The sequence goes on from OV121137.1 coordinate 14,663,316, forward strand.
TACAAAATCTTAAAAGCCGGATCTGTCAATTTTCTTAGTCCGGCCCATAGATTAATAACCTCTAAATTCCCAGCGCTGATAAGTACGATTCCTTCTTTATCTTTGAGAGAACGCGTTTAAAACTTGTAAGATTTAAAATGATGTGGTTTTTGGTGATTTTTAAAGTTTCCAAAAAGTCTTGCGTCGTAAAAGGAGTTCATTTATCCAAACAAAATCCTGCAATAAACGATATTGTAGACGTGGAGTATGGAAACGGAAAAATGTACGCAGCGAAAATTTTACGAAAATCCAGTAAGTAACATAACCTCATTCTTTAACCAAAACAATAATAATAATGCCGGCAATATTTTTTACAAAGTGACTAGGTGCACGTTAGAGTGCACGCAATTTATTTTTTACGGGCACGCTAGTGACGTCATACTAATAATCCGGTTTTGTTCCCCGAACATATAATATTTGTTGTCAAGCTAGATAGCTTAGATGGTAGGGCGTTTGCTTTGCATGCGAGAGGTCCCGGGTTCGATACTCAGAAGTTGTCGAAATTTTTTTACTTTTTTATTTCATAAATTTGTTGTTCCTTTGTTAAAAAGTGTTTTATTTTTATCGTAACATAAATTTGCCCATTTTAGTTGGGTTTTTTGCTCAATGGGGCGGGGGGGGGGGGCAATGGGGCGGGGTCGGTTGGGTTGTGTTGTTGAGTTTGGGTTGGTTTGGTTTTATTACGTAACTAACGTGCCCTTAACATGTATACAGGTACAATTTATTATTATATTATTGTTGTGCCGCCAATTTTAAATTAAGCGGCACGGCAGTGATGACGTTTTTTATCTATTACGTCACTAGCGTGCCCGTAAAAAATAAATTGCGGGCACTCTAACGTGCACCTAGTCACGGCGTATTTTTTAATGCAAAATTTTAGATAACAAAACTTATTTGGAGTCGCTAGGGGTATCGACAACATAACCTCATTCTTTAACCATAACAATAATGCCGGCGATATTTTTTAATGCATAATTTTAGATAACAAAACTTATTTGGAGTCGCTAGGGGTATCGACAACTGGGGAAGTTGTAACCCCAACCCTTGCGGAAAACAATCCAAGGGCTCACCAAAGAAAAATTAAATTCAATCCAATCCCCAAAACAAAAAAAGTCAGTCACATAGATGAATTTATCGAACCAGAGCTGCTCGAAGATGATGATGACCAGATGAGCGAAGCTTTTATGGATTATAAAAACAATAATGATGAGACTGAAAACACGTTCGAAAAAGAGGAAAAAAGCGAATCAAATAAAAATTTAACGTGCAAAATGTGTGAAAATATACAAAGTAAGTAATATTTTACTTAGGCAGCATTGAATAAAAATATTTTTTTAAAGAATGTTATTGTTAAAGCAAACATGCAAACAAGTAGTTGTCCCTGTTTTACTGTGAAAAATAATGTGTATTACATGGAATAAAAAACAGCAATGCAACTCATGTGATTGCAGTCCTCGCTTTGCTCTGACAACAAACTTAACACTCGTCTGCAATTGCCGCGTTTTAACCCTTCTAATGCAACCTACTAATTTCCTTTCCTCTAGTACTATAAAATTGTGTGATATGCGTAGAATTTTATCTACTTTATTTAATTATTTAAACCATATTTTACTAGAGCACAGTGAAATTAAAAAAATTGGCATAAAATTTTAACGAATCTCCTGTGGGCTTAAATTAAGAGTTTTAAAGAAATTTGTAAATAAATCTATATTATCCAATTCCTTCTCTTAGTTACACCAGAAATAATTCTCCTCCAAGAGCACTTTTTTACTCATTTAACCGAGCGTTATAGAGATCAAATGAAACAAAAAGTAAGTTAAAATCATTTTGGACCCAAAACCTATTTTTTTAATAAAATGTTCACAATTTTTCAGAAAGGCTCGAAGAAAGACAAAGAATTAAAAGAATTAGAACATTGGCAAATCCCTTCATATTCAAAGGTAAAAGAATTCCGAACCCAGGGTTTCAGTGGTATAACAATTTAACAAAGGGCCCTGGTTTTAAATCTTAAATTCGTTCCCCCTCTCTATGATAAAATAAATAAAAAGTTTGCGTATATATATTATATATATTAGGGTGGTCCTTAATATTTTTTTGGCATTGGTTACAAAAAAAATAAAAAAAATTCTTTCAATGGGAAAAAATTTATAACTTATAATAATTATTATTATTAAAAACTCTCTGCCGATTAAGGACTACTGCCCCTAGACTTGGTGTGGTCTAGGCTACTGCCAAAAGAAAATAATATAATATAATATATATATATATATATATATATATATATATATATATATAGGGCATTCCACGTTACTCGGTAATTTTTGTCCCGCCCGTCACAATTAAAAACCACAAGTTATAAAATTAATATATTATATTATTATAAAAAGCACAATAAAACACTATTTTAAAATAAATTTTATAACGTTTTTACTCACAATTTTTAATTGTGACGGGCGGGACAAAAATCCCCGAGTAACGTGGAATGACCCATATATACAGGGTGATTCAAAATTCGATGTACATATTTTAGGAGCGTATTTTTTTGGTCAAAATAAGACTTTTCTTTCCTATAAACATGTGTCCTAAAATGCACCCCTTCGAGCTACAGCCATTGTTGGGTTGGGTGCAAAAAAATCGATTATTTAAAATTGTGACTAAAGTGACGGATCAACTATTCTTAAAATTTGCATGCCTAAGTGTAAAGAATGATTACAAACTTAAATCTAGAAATCGCAGCCCAATAAGTTTTGATGTTTTGAAAATACTCTCCTTCCATTGATCACGATTTTATTGCAAAGGGTTAGTTGTATGATGGTGGACGAGTGGTTAGTGCTGCTGACTACAAGCCGGAGGTCGTGGGTTCGAATCCCACCAGGGGTATGGCTGTTTATTTGTGTTTGTCCTATTGTGTAATAGTCCTTCGGAGGGGACTTTAAGCCCGCGGTCCGTTCCTACCCCTAACCCGCACAAGCCATTCAGTTGGCTTATGGGACTTCTTAAGAAGTAAGGGTGGAACTAAAAGAGCACTTTTTTATATAAACTTTTTTGTATCAAAATTTTAAATTTTTTCATGGCCAACAAAATTATGATGTTTTGGCCAATAAAAAATATGACAGATGTCACGTTTTGACAGATGTCTAATAGCAAAAAATAAATAGGATGCCTAAAAAAACAGGGGCATGCAAATTTTTAGAAGATTTGATCCGTCAATTTAGTCACCATTTTAAATAATCGATTTTTTGCGCAACTTAACAATGGCTCTAGCTCGAAGGGGGTGCATTTTAGAACACATGTTTATAGGAAAGAAAAGTCTTATTTTGACCCAAAAAATACGCTTCTAAAATATGTATATATGTATATATGTATGTATATATATATACTGTTATTATTTCAGTAATTCAGTAATATACCTACTGTTATTAGTTCAGTATTTTTTTATGAGAAAATTGTAATTGTATATACCAAGTTGGTATTGCCAATCTACATATTTTTGGAAAGTTAAACTTTTATTAAATATATACGTACCACCGTACAAAACGACAAATTACCAGAATTTTTTTTAAGTATTGACTCTCAATTGTTCGCTTCGCATTTTTTTTTTAAATTATCACAAATTATTTCAAGCGTTTTTTTGACGCTTTAACCGGGCACCACTGGCACCATTGTAGTTACGCCACTGGTATCATTAAATGATATAATAAAAAAATGTATTCTAGGTTGAGCTTGTCGACAATTCGGGCGTATGGATTGAGCATCTTCATTTAAAGCAATTTGAAGGTACTGTCGGCGATTATAGGGAAATGATTCGCAAATTGCTACGCGAGTTGGTCGGGGACAAAAAACTTGCAAATTCCTGTGCTCTTGGGCACTCATTCGATGGGGCCAGTTCCGCAATCAACCCTCAAATTCTAAAAACTATTAAAGGTATTTACAGTTTTACTAGTTTAACACTTTAAAAACTTTTTGCTGCATAAATTTTATTACAATAATTTTATTAAAAAACAAACTAAATACCAAACTTTAGGTTAAATATTCAATTCAATCCGAGAGAAATGCGTAAATTGTGTATGTTATTATTGCTAACAAAATTTAAACCCAACTTTTAAATTTCTTTCAGAGTATACTCAAGATAAATATAAAAACTGGACAAATACAAGAGATTTCAATCGAATAGTTAATTTGTTTTGCGGGCGAATAAGATTTTCTTTAAAAGTAATTCATACTTTTTTATGAGTCACTTTTATTTTTAACATGTTAAAAAAAATTTTACAGGATGGGAAAACATTAACAAAAAGGTGTTCAGGAAAAATTTCAAAAAAGCCTAAGGAAGACCCCAATTATGTTATGAAATCTGTAGTGGCGCACCCTCAGGCAAGCTCGTCGCAGTACCCTCCATCATCAGAAGGTATCAGTTATGCAATGAAATCTGCCCTATCAGAGGCACAACCTCAGTGCACCAACTCGTCGCAGTACCCTCCATCATCAGAAGGTATCAGTTATGCAATGAAATCTGCCCTATCAGAGGCACACCCTCAGGCGAGCTCATCAGTGGCCATGGCACAACCTCAGTGGAATTATTATAAACCTCAAAGCAGCAACTGGTCGCAGTACCCTCCATCATTAGAAGGTATCAGTTATGCAAGGAAATCTCCCCCATCAGAGGGACATCCTCAGTCGAGCCCATCAGCAGACTTATCAGTGGCCATGGCACAACCTCAGTGCACCAACTCGTCTCAGTACCCAACCCAACCCAACCCATCATCAGAAGGTATCATATCATCAATTATATGGACAAAATTATAAAAAAAAATGTTAATAATAAAAATTAGTTTAATTAAAATTAATTGTCTTTTTTATAATCCTTTATCTCCATATGAAATACTAAGTATTCCAGACATTTTACCACTAGAATACTGAGTATTTCAAATAGTCTTCTATTGAAATACTGAGTATTCAAAACAGTATTCTAAAGTCTACCATTGGAAAACTTTCGGAGATTTAAAAAGAGTATTCGGAAATATTCGCTTTGGCACTGAGGAATACTTTTTGGAATACTCGGTAGACTGAGTATTCGATCGGAAGGCTTATCTTTTTTCACTCGGGCTGCTTTTTCGCTATGACATTTAGTCAAATATGATTCAATGTAGATTCTAGAAAACTTCTGCCCAAATTTCAATCGAAACAGGACAACGTAACAATGGATCATTAAACATTTCAAGTTTTGTGGGTGTGTTCAGCCGTGGTGAGTATTGGGTTGTTTTTGGAATATATGCAAAAATTAGCTAAAAGCTGCACGTTATAAGTATATATATACAAGGTGTTCCTAAACTTATTGGCATAAATTTATGAAAAGATTGAGCAAGTCAAAATAAGACGAAAACCCAAATAAATATTTTTCCTAATTACTTATGTTTCCAAGATACAGGGTGATAAAGTGTTACTTATCAAATCAGTTTTTTTAATATAGCTTCTACTATGGTAGTCTTGGAAAGGTGATATTTTGCGAACAGTCACTTACTACCAAAACACATATTCACACATAATTATAATTGTTTGAGTGAAGACAGTGTCGTAGAAACGGGGGTTGCTTTAAGCTTATTGTCCCATACAAACTTTGAGGTTAGGTTTTTATAACATTTGATGCAATTTTTCGATTACCCAGTTCGTCTACCATTAAAAAGGTGTACCTCTCAAACTTCGATATTCGAGATTACAATAATACAATACAATAATAAGTTATTATCTTCAGCAATAACTTCCCTTATTCTAGTAACAATATTTTCTTCAAGTAAAGTCAGATACATAGCCCCAGTCAAATTGCCTTGTAAAAAGAATGGTCCAATTATGTTATTGCCTAGAATACCTGCCCAGACATTTAACTTTTCAGGATTTTGAGTATGAGACTCTCTAAATAAATGTGGATTTGAATCGCTCCAGTATCGACAATTATGTCGATTGACTAATCCATGTAAAAAAAAGGAGCATTTATCTAAAAAGCAGACAATATAAAGAAAATTTAGATTGCCAACACACCGTTCACTCATTTCTTCTACAAATTGTAATCGTCGATTATAATTATCCTCATTAAGTTCGTGAAGCAATTGTATCTTGTAGGGGTAAAATTTGTGAACCTTCAAAATTCTCCTTACGCTTATTCGTGATATGCCGAAAACTTCGGACAATTGCCTAGTACTTAAGGTGTTATCCATTGCAATGTGCCCAATGACTGAGATTTGCATACCTTCATTCCTAACGTCACGAATCACTGTTCCAGTTTCCAAAAACTTTACCATCAATTTCCTAATATAAGTATGAGAGACATTTTTGTCCTGATGTCTTACATTAAATAGTCGTGCTGTTTGTCTTGCACAGTCATTGTTTTTGAAATAAGTATAAACTAATTCAACTCGCTCGGCTATAGTGTATACCATAATTAAATTTAGTTATAAGCTCTCGAACTAACGTTAATAATCTTAATGATGATTGTGCGACAATATTTTGTAAATAAAGTTTACAAAAAACGCACTTTTTTCTTCAAACGTAAAAAAACTGATGTTTTGTTAATATTTACTTCATTCCTTCGGCATACCTAAAGACTGTCTCAAAAGTATCGCTTTTACTCTTACTAAAATAATAGCCAATTATCAAGATTTTAACAAGCTGTCATATCAATGGGGATGATAGCAGCGAGTTTAAACTTGAAGGGTATAATCAGGGCAAAAATACCTTCAAAAAGAAGTATCACTCGATACCCTTTTCCTATTCAAATTTTGGGGGTAACTTTCACCCACGCTCAGGGGTTGAAGTTAAGGGGTTGAAAATATAAAAACAAATGTCCCCCTCAGAAATCGACTGGTGCGAGCGTTTTTTATTTTTTTTCGTAACACCTGAGAAAACCGGGTGGAAACTTTTCATTTGCCCACCCTGTATATACATATACATATAATATGTCATATATACATAAAAAAAGTTTACAGTCTCAGGTTAACAGAATTAAAGTGATTTTACATAAAAAATAATATAAATATGGCATATGATATTTTTTTGTATTTTATTTGAAAATATTTGAAATTTTTTATTAGTGTTATTTTTGATCGCTGATATCCTTGAAACGGTTGACCTAAAGTACTTTGACCTACAGATGTTTTTTGTAGAGCCGCTCTACTAGAGCGTGAAATTGTCTATAACTCCTCTCGCTTGGGTGTTGCGAAAACAAACCATTCCAAAGTTATAAGAATTCAAAATTTAAAAAATAAAAATTCCTGTGTTATTGAAATGGAAAAACAACAAATGAATTGAGGCAAACCTTAATATTAATATTAAGAGCTTAAATATGCGCCAAAATTTTTGTTTTTTAATGTACTATTAATTTTTTAACACCATTAGAAACACCCTAATATAAATATATATATATATATAAATTGTCATGTGACAATAATCTAAACTCACTCTGAGCCCGTTAATAAAGCGGCTAAATTAAAAAGTCGTAATTGCACCTCTGGGATGCTACTAACAGGGGTCGTAATTTACTATTAACTTTGCTGGCGGCTCTTTTGGCGTTTCTGCTACCGCGGTTCGAAAGCGCCGCGCTATCTGCCCCATGCCGGACGTTTGCTATATTAACTACATATTAGAAGTAAAAACTCGTTAAATTTTATTTTATCGTTGGACGTTTATATGCGATTATGATAGCGTCAAAATTAGCTTGAAAAATAATTAATTGTCCAAATCTTCTTTCTACTCTCATAAAGGAAAGAAATAATATTATTTATTTACTTTATAACTAGTTTGTTAGAAAACATAAATTATGTAATTTATAGGTACATGATAAACGATTATACCACAATAAAATGATAAATAAAGGAAAAATATACATTTTGAATGAAATGAAAGTAACAATTAAGAATGGTCATTTTAACAAAAAATCCAATACCTATTAAAAAGTTTTTAATAATAAAAACACTAATGTTGGCGTAATATAATAAAAACATTAGCGTTGACCCAATATAATTAAATTTTCATTTAACTATGAATTTTTTTGAAAGATAAGAAAATACAGATATTGAACAATAGGGTGGAGTGAAAAGGTCGAAAAAAATTTTTTTTTCGTATTTCTTCTCTCCTGTAATATTTATTGTTGACCACATATGAGTACATATAACTATGCAAAAAATTTTGACTCTAGGACTTTATCTTCAGGTGGCGCACGCAGCAAGAAGAAAAACAAATTCTGTTTTAGGCGCGGATTTTTATCAATATACTGATAATTATTATGTCAATAGATTAAAATCAATATTGATCTTATTGTCATGTCCATGTCCAATAGTATTAGTTATACTCCCATCCGATAGAGGCGCTCACCGCGACGCTATCAATCAATAAATAATTTTTGCAGGGCTGGATGCTCCCGCGGACGAGTTTTGGTTCGCGCCGCGCATGACGTCACCTGATGAGTAGTTGCAGCGCGAATACACGTATAATGCCTATATTATCAAAGAAAATAGACAAATATCTGGACATAGTGCGTTATTTTTAAACTTGATATTGAAAAAAATGTTATAATATGGATGATAGATGATTTGGAAAAATATTTGATACTTTTAAATCTATTTTTTGTTGTAAATTTGATATTAAAAGTATTTTATTAATATGGATGCTACTAATATTATCAAAACATAAAGAAATATCTGGACATAGTGCGTTTTTTGTGAATTATTATCAATAATACTACTACCACCAACCCCATTATCAGCAATTTCTGGTGGTTCTTCCACCCTATTAATTGATAAATTTAAAAATACACATGAGCAGACTAATAAATGCTTAAAAACTTACGTGTCTCTTGACGCTAGAAGGATATTACTAATAAGTTGAGCCTTTTCCAAGTGTTCTTTGGCCTTTTCCCTTTTTTCACTTAAAAGTTTACGATTGTGTCCACTTGTTGACGGCACAGAAGAAACCTGAGTTCGAGGTAAATTTTGAGTAGGCACAGCATCATCTTTCAGTCCACGATAACGTTTAGGGCTGTAGTTTAAGAGTTTATGTTTTAAATTAAAGTTGTAGTCACTGTCCAGAAAATGTTTAGAGCAAACAGTAGCGCGCTTAACGTTAATTTTGTCTCTTCTTTTCGTTGCATGTAACCACTTTTTGCACAAACTTATGTTTTTCGGAAATCGATGGTATTTAATGTCTTTATTTGTAGGGTTTTTCTTGGACTGGTTGTCCGAAATGCATCCAAATATGGCACAACGCATTTTAATAAATGCAAATGGCACAACACAAACTAATACACAAACAAAACAACGAAACACAAAAACAATAATTTTAGCACAAACAGAACAGGTTAACACAAAGCAATAACAATAATTTAAACACTGAAAAGTAATTCTAACCTTACAGAATGCAAAAACAACAAGTTAAACAAAAAAACAGAGCAATTTACCATCTAACAGCTTCGCAAAAACCAGAATTTTAGCGGCAGATAATTAAAACGAACGTTAGAGATTTAAAACTACTCATCAAGTGACGTCATGTGACGTATTTTAGCTCCGCCCACCATGCGCACCATCCTATCTTATGTTGTATGTATCTTGTAATTTTTGTATATCGACTTAATAATCGAGCGGTTGCAAAATGACTAAAACTGATTGGCGATGTATTAGGTGAACCACAAAAAATTATGAAAACATGTTGCCGACATATAACACTGTGCAACACAAAAAATGAACTGGGATCAAATCTGAAAAAATCGAATCTAGGCAACCCCCAAAACAAATCCTTTAAGGGGTTTTACCAGTTTAGCTCGAATAATGGAGATATACAGGGTGTTTCTTTTAACTTGATACAGCTCAAATTTTGAATTAAAGCGCCATCTGTTGATAAATTGAAAAAAGTTTTAAATAAAAGTTATTTATTTTTTTATGTACTACCAAACTATGTGAAAAAAATCGGGTCATTCCATTTGACTTTCCAAAGTTACCCCCCGTTTCACCCTTAAGGAGGGGTAGGGGGTGGCTAGCGGTAGCACCAAATAATGTCCCCTTTAGTCACATTAACCTTTTATTTAAGACATTTTTTCGTGAAATGCGTATTTCTCGAGATATTGAGCTGTCTCAAGTTAAAAGAAACACCCTGTATATCTCCATTATTCGAGCTAAACTAGCAAAACCCCTTTAAAGATTAGTTTTGGGGGTTGCATAGATTCGATTTTTCCACATTTCATCCCAGTTCAAATTGTAAGGTCAAAATTTGTCGCACAGTGTAATCATATAATTAAATATTATTTGTTGGTCAGAAATGATTTGCTTAAATTAAATGGTGGGAAAGACCATGCTATCAAAGATGTGTGTGAAATTATTTCCTGTGTCATCCAGAAAATATGGAATAAATAAAACTTCGATTCATATTGTTAGCCATGAACAAATTGTGGCGAGGTTGATTTCATATTACAACAAGTACATTGGCGTGAAAAAACTTCGCAATGATGTAAAAAAGAAGTTATTCTGCGAGTCCAAAAAAATATTTGACATTGCTACTTGTAAATGAGATTCAAAGAATTGTGGCAAATGTGCTTTTAAAATTTGGCTGCAATAGGATGTGATGGTGCAGCGGTAAATAGAGGACATTGTTTGTCATCGTTTTACTGGAAACTTGGAAGCCCTCTACAGTGGTTTGTGTGTTTACTTCAAATACCTCGATGCCGAAAAGTTTTTCAGGTGTTATTGGTAAGGAACTGGAGAAGTGCCTGAACTATGAGGTAGTGGATTATGAAGTAATCGAAAAGCTATAGCTAACATAATTAATATTAATAATTTACTTACCAATCTGATCAGTGGCGTAACTATAGAAATAGGGGCCCCACTCGGATTTTCAATAGGGGGCCCTTACCAGTAATTTTTTTTTAATCATTTACGCCTTACACAAGAATATTCATTGCTCAGGATTTCGAAGGGATGTATTTATTATTCAAGGTAGGGATAGAAATGATAAAGTGTTATTCACGTAAAAAGTTTTATTTTTATGATATAATACTCAAATCAGATCTACATTTCAAAGAATATTTTTATTCCAATATTTCAAAATGTCTCATTGCAAACATATGTATATGTATGCTATATTAATTTATAGTACTACTAATGTATGCTTATTATAAATAAGATTTCGAATTTGAGAGTTTAAATCTTGATTTTTTTATCCAAAATTGTAAATGTGAAATCGAAAATTTCTTATTTTAGATTGCAAATTTTTCATTTTTATTTTTTTCATCTAATATTCAAAATTTCAGACTTTCGATGTGAAGTTTTCGATTTCGAGTTAATGATTCTAGATTTGTAATTTTAAATTTCAATTAACCTATGTTTATTTCAAAATATTTAATTCCAAGGCAACGAATATTTAGTAGTACTACAAAAAAGTCTCTTGCCACTTGTAACCTCAACTCGAGGGCTATGGCGAACGGCAGCTTTTCAGCGGAGAGATAGATCGATGTGCAAATGTTGTTTTTCAATACTTCTGTATACAAATATATTTACTAAATTTAAATAAAGGCAAATTAAAATTGGGCGCCAGTGTCTTATTATGGCCAGTTTTTAAAATCCAAGTAAGTCAGACACAATCCTACTAAAGATTAAGGGCAGTTATTAAAAGTCAAGTTTTAAAAAAATAAATCAAAGATATATTTGTTTCACCGATGTTGAAGTGAACTATTTTCATGTAATATTAAATATTTGTTCGATCTATAATTTTGGTGCACCCTTATATGGCCATATATGGTTTACAAAAACCAAAGTCTGATAGAATAAATTAATTGACAAAATATTATCGATGATACAAAAAAAATATACTTAAAATAACTATGTTGAACTCTCAACTCAAAAGTACACAAACGTATAAGGATTGGGGCTCTGGTAGATGGTTGGCTTTCGATGCTGAAATCTCCTAGCATGTCAGATTGTCATCATGGTTTTTCATGAAAATAGTTAACATAACCCAACAGTCTTGTTGGATTCCATAAACATAGATAACATAGCCAAATAGTCTTGTTGGATTCCACAAACATGGTTTATCCAACCAAAAAACCCCAGCAAAAACTGCATAAATCCCATAAAAAAACTATACTCCATCTTAAAAACCCTAAAAATAAATACGAACCCGCTTTAGCACCCTACAAAATCCGTTGACATTAGCTTACCCTTATTTTAAAGAGTTTTCAAATTAAAGACCATTCAAGGACTAGGTCAACAAAAAGTACGTTGGAAAATCACGAACACCTAAAATGGAGGTTGATTAGGAATATTCGACCACTATTTTAAAAGTTATCTACTCACCTAGAGCTTTTGTATAACACAATTAATGCTTTAACCGGCCCTGAGCCTTTAAACCAGGAGAATTACTAAACATCTTTGGAATTCTATCCAAATTTTAAGCCAACGCTTACTCCCAACTAAACGGCTTCAGTGTTAAAACGGAAAAGAAAACGCAAACCCTGCTAAGTGCGTAGAAGATTATTTAAACAAAAACAACACAGTGTTGTAGTTATAGTTATAAAAGAGTGTTCTGGGTTGCATATTATCAAAACCAGGTAAAAAACAAAATAATAAAAATAATTAAATTCTTTTGGAAAGAGGCAACTAAACAAATATCCTTATTAAAAATATACTTAACAATAAGTCAAATTAAAAATAAACCACTCAACAGTTCACATCTACACCGCTATAGATGTACAAAAACTAACAAAACAAAATCAATGGGTAACTGTCAAAAAGACGGTTACACACTTCTGGGGGCCCCCTGGTGCTCGGGGCCCCGGTCTCTGAAACCGGTAGGACCGGTGGTAGTTACTCCACTGGATCTGATAACTAGTCGATAAGTAATCGGCGAAAAGCGGCCAAAAACACAATTTAAGACTTTTTGCAATTTAGCACATCTAAATTAATTTTCTTTAAAAAACATTACATTTTTACGTGGAGTTATAATATTTTAAAATTCTTACTAATAAAAAATTTATAAAGCCTTAAAGTTGACCAAATTTAAAATTAATAAAAAATAAAAAGACGTTTAACTATTTATAATTTTATAGTTAAAAGATAAATATCAACACACAAGTTATTTATTAAAGTAGCCATCCAGCTGCTCTAATTATATACATTTTGTAGGCCAAAATCTTGTGAACAAGACCATCTTAAATTTGAATCCAAATTGATCCCAGTAGTAATAAAGGTTTTTATGTGGTGGAAATTATCGCAGCATATGAGGTTTTGTTTTTAAATTATTTAAGTTTTGATGGCTGTATCTTGAAAACTAATAAAGATTGTTATTTTTTTAAATAAAATATAACATGTTAATCTATTTATTATTTTATAATTTTTAAAAAAATATCAAACAAGATGTGTATTAAGAATAATGTGAAGTGTGGAAAAATTAACAATTTTTAACTTTTTTTCTTTGGAAATCCAGCTGACCTGATTATTATATTAATTTATGATATTTATATTAATATTGTAAACAAGACTAGGTAACATTTTTATTATAAGTATCCTTCTGCAATAGTTAATAAGGTTTTTTATATAGCGGGTGTCAATAATTGTGTATTTAATAATGTCATTTAGTATGGTTTATTTGCTATTATTTAAATATCAACATTTAGTATTAAATTATTAATAATATTTAAGTGTTATTATTATAACTTTGTATTTTTATAAATTTAGCTAAACAATAATTGTTTGGTATAAGTACAATTATTATTGTTAGATATATTAATTATTTATTATAATAGATGGGGCATAATGTGTCGATTATACATGTAGGTTCAAGGTAGATATCATAAATGCATATAAAAATAATTTATAATCCTTTCTTTCACAAAACAAAATAAGTTAAATCACAAAAACTAAATAAAATATGATCAAATTAGATATTTGTAAAAAAAAAATAAGTAAAATTGTCGTATCTTCAGGTAAATCCGGCACCATACTGTGTATTTGCGAGCTTTCGCCGCCGTGTTTTATATACTTTGTAATAGTCCCGCCCGTTACGCTTTAAATTATTAATTTTTAAGGAATTAAAAAGTCAATCACTATACCTAATTTTGCCAAATAAAAACCTTGTTAAACAGCTTTTGTTTAGAACTATTTATAAAAATTTCACATTGGTAATATTATAGAACAATATTATTTTGTAAATAAAAACACGGCAACTGTCCTATCCGTTAAGCGTGGAATGGCCCTCCTATTAGTTTTTTATAAAATGTTTATTTATATTTAATTAATACATGAATAACTTTTAGGTAGCGCTGCAGATATCTTGTTGGTGTATTAAAGTAATAATCATATAAAACAAAAAAAACATTATATTTATATAAAAATTAAAAATTAAACTACAATCTTTGGCAATTACTTTATATAAATACGTAAATGCAGTCCATTGTAAGTTTTACGCTACAAAAAATTAAACTAATCTTCGTCTTAATGTAAGTCAACAGAGGCGAGATTTAAGAACATCACGTGATCCACACCGCCTTTGCCGCGATCGGTACATACTATGCAACCAGGAATACATGGCAAATTGTTTTAATCGTTTTAACAGAGTGCTTAAGGTTGAAGTAACTCTTATTTTACAAAAAACATATTTAGTAAACTGAACCATACAGCGGGTTGGTTTCACTAAAGTTTTCTGGGTTAATTTAACCAATTTAAAAAAATAAAATAAATATCTGGTTTAGTACCGTCAAACTAATCTTTGTTTACATTAACCTACCCACAGTTGATTTAAATAAATATGGGTCAACTAAATTAATATAGTTAAATTAACCATTCCTTTTTTTCTGTGTACGTTTATAATCTCATATAAGTATATATTAGTTAATAAGCATATAATAAGTAACACTTTGGCACCAAGAATATCCTATATCATAATATATTTATTCATTTAATGTCGATACAAATGGTATAATATATGTACATTATAGACCAAGCGGAGAAAGCACATATTATCGCTGAGCATACATTTCACTGCCGAGGCAGTAGATTGTGTGAGCTTTCGCCGCCGTGTTTTATATACTACTACTTTTTTTTCAAGCATTTCATTTTTAAATTTTTTTAGATTCTGTCATCATTTTTAGGTTAGGAGTTTAATAATAATTTGACTTTTGGACGTAGTATTAATATGAAGTCTTTTTATAAAACTTTCAAGTGTAATCCTTTCTTTCACAAAACAAAATAAGTTAAATCACAAAAACTAAATAAAATATGATCAAATTAGATATTTTAAAAAAAACAAATAAGTAAAATTGTCGTATCTTCAGGTAAAGCCGGCACCACACTGTGTATTTGCGAGCTTTCGCCGCCGTGTTTTATATACTACTTTTTTTTCAAGCATTTCATTTTTTTATTTTTTTAAATTCTGTCATCATTTTTAGGTTAGGAGTTTAATAATAATTTGACTTTTAAACTAGTATTAATATGAAGTCTTTTTATATAAAATATATAAATTATTGTATGCTTGAAAAAAAAATATATAATGGAGGTTTGGAATGATTCTGCTCCTATTAGTTTTTTATAAAATGTTTATTTATATTTAATTAATATATGAATAACTTTTAGGTAGCGCTGCAGATATCTTGTTGGTGTATTAAAGTAATAATCATATAAAACAAAAAAACATTATATTTTTATAAAAATACAGTCCATTGTAAGTTTTACGTTACAAAAAATTAAACTAATCTTCGTCAATTACTTAAAATAAATAGGTTCAAAACACAAAATAATATTTTGTCACAAAGTACCAATTGACACTGTTAGATTGGTGTAAATAGTATGGCTCTTTGTAAAGCAAGCTTATACAGGGTCCGGCAGAAAGGGCGGACGTTTTTGGAATGGCTCCAGTCGAAGCCATGGAGCCGTAGACGGTAGAGCACCGCGCGTTTGCCTACGACAGTTTCGTCCGAAATAATGAGTCGATCACGACAAGCCTTTCTGCGCAGTCCAGGTCGATCTGCTCAGCGGCATTCTGCTGAACTTGACATTAGTGATCGTTCAGTAAGGCGTATTTTGCATCTGGAGCTGCATTTCCACCCCTACAAACTGGACATGGTGCAACAGTTGCAGCGTCATGATCCCAAGAAGCACACTTTGGCCACATAAGACTTGTAGAAAAGCTTATAGAACTTTACTTAAAACTGTGTAACTTAAGTTACACAGTTTTAAGTAAAGTTCTATAGTTTAGTTTATCCATAATTATGGATAAACTATATATTACTACTAAACAACGTTAATAACCACCAATTTGGGATTTTTTTAAATATTAAATAACTCTTTGCAAGGGTATTTATAACTGTATTCACAAATACTATTCACCTCTCATTAATCTGTTAATCCATGTAGTTATTTTGGAGTTTTAATAGCTTTACATAATAATATATAAAAGATTAACTTTAAATTGTTAATACATTTGTTATATAAAGGTTATAAAAACTATACTTAGGACCTCTAAAAAACTAATCCTAATCGGTACATATCACTAGGTTGCATTGGACACAGTCTATCTTTCAATATGACGACTATACATATAACTTACATAAGTTATTCATGTATTAATTAAATATAAATAAACATTTTATAAAAAACTAATAGGAGCAGAATCATTCCAAACCTCCATTATATATATTTTTTTCAAGCGTACAATAATTTATATATTATAACACTTGAAAGTTTTATAAAAAGACTTCATATTAATACTAGTCCAAAAGTCAAATTATTATTAAACTTCTAACCTAAAAATGATGACAGAATTTAAAAAAATAAAAAAATGAAATGCTTGAAAAAAAAGTACTATATAAAACACGGCGGCGAAAGCTCACACAATCTACTGCCTCTGCATGCACTGAAATGTATGCTCAGCGATAATATGTGCTTTCTCCGCTTGGTCTATAATGTACATATATTATACCATTGGTATCGACATTAAATGAATAAATATATTATGATATAGGATATTCTTGGTGTCAAAGTGTTACTTATTATATGCTTATATATATATATACTATTAACTCATATAAATACGAGATTATAAACGTATAATAAGTAGACTCTGGTAAATTTTGGACTATTTTAGGTCGCTAGATTTATTTAAACCTTAATTAACGTTTAGGTACTTTTATTTAAAGTCTTAAAGCCTATAATTATTTTTTGGGATTTTAAATTATGCCCCTCCTAAGTGATTAATAAAATTTAATTGCAATTTTTATCCTCCGAACTTAAAATATTATGTTCTTGATTTTAGGTCCAAAAAGAAATGTATTACTAAGGGAGCAATAAAATTTTATCTCTAATTTGAGTTCAGCAATTATGACAAAAGAACAAAGTATTATGAAAATAATAACCTCCAATTAGTGAGGCATAAAATAAAGGCCGTAATCCTATTTAAAAACAAACCGCGCGCGGCCCAAAGTTTTATAATAATTTCAGCTTTGCATTCTTATTATGGCAATTAAAATACTTCACCTCACTTGGATAATTAGAACGGGATTTAAACTGGGAATATATTCCTACATATTATAGCTATAGCTATACAGAGGATTATGCGATAAGTAATGTTCATTTCTTTAAATGTCCTTTTGCATGCATATTTATTATAACCTGGTACCTACAATCCATAAATATGCTGCTCAGTAAGCGGTGCTTACTCAAATACCCCATTAAAATCCACAAATTCCATTGCACCTTATTTTATTTTAATTAAACTGGGCTCTGCACAGCGGGACAAAAAATTAAGTATATCCGTAAGGACAAACTTTTTACATCCTTTTAAACGGGAAAAATTTCCGCATATTATGACACAAGTTTAAAGTTTTTCCAGTCTAAAGAACACATTAAAAATCTTAACTGTTTTATAAAAAATGTATGCAAAATTTTTTAATTTAAACAAATTCTCCTCAACTAAATACTTATTCTATAGTCTGAACATTAATACAGAAGTGTGAAATATTTCATTCAATTAAGTATTTTCAGAAAAGAAAAAATTGAAATTTTACCGTGCTCTAAAGTTTTATAAAACTATAAACTTTAAGAAGACCTCTATGGGATCTTAATAGCACTAGACTCGTATACAAGTCTACTGCTATTAAAAACTTTTGAAAGTTTTTGGAATGTTTTTATCTTTTATAATATAATATAGAAATAAAAATGTTTTTCTACTCCGATATTACTCTACTCTGAAATTATTTGGGATTTTTTCGTAAATTTACGGTTATATTGGTTACCATTATTTATAATGGTAACCAATATAACCGCCCGGCCTAACAACGTGAACAATGAACTCATTATTCACGTTCTTAGGCATCAGTGATTGGCTGATTTCAATATTCACACTATTATTTTTTTCCGTAAATAATGATAAACATTATAAATTTCCTGCCTAACAACGGGAATAATTTACTCATGTTTACATTTTTAGGCATAAAGCTTAATTTTCATGTATCCGTTTGTCCGTCATCCGTATGTCAGTTTTTCAATAAAATCGTCCGATAAGAAATGGTCTAATTTTCATGCATACGTTTTTTAATGACGTTTAACGGATTGATTTTGCGACAAATAGAAATTAAGTGTCAGTATATTCACTACTAATTTTACCTAATGCTTAATTGTCATAGTTACAATTATGTCAACAATTGTAACTTTAACAGTTAGCTGTCTAATAAATTTAAAGATAGGTAAATATACCTTATAAAAATAATATACCAGCCCTAATATACATTAAAATGTATAGTTTTAAAAAAGCAGGTCCTTTTAGTTCTAGTTTTAATTTTTTTTGTTTGTCCTTTCTTTTTTTCCGTTATTCTTAAAAACTTAACAGTAAAACATTATTCACATAAAAAAGTTATATTTTCGTTTTACAATCTTATTGAAAAAATATAAAAATATTTGAAAATAAATTATCTTAAAATAACGTTAGGCGTCAAAAACAGATGTGTAGCGACGGATGAGTTAAAATTATTTAACCTTTCTCTGTCAGACGTACGAAGTTGAAAATTGACGGACCGATAAAATGTCATAATTTTTGAATTATAATTGGACCAATAAGAGCGCTCCCGGATGAACGGACTGACGGACAAACGGATACATGAAAATTAAGCTTAAGTGATTGGCCGATTTCAATATTTACTGTTATTTAAAGCAATCGGGTTTTAAATTGGGAGAAGGCGAATATAATAAGTTATTATTATTAATAACATTTAAAATTGGTAAAAAGTGAAGTTAACCATTTGACAGATGTCAGATTTTATTTATTTATTTTTGAAAATTATTTATTTATATACTTATTGGAATAGATAAAGTATAGTATTACACTCGAGATTGTGCGCATTATTCACTTGGATGATTTAAGTCTCTTGTCTGGCGATTCGGGACGCAAACCTCATTCTCGTGAATAATAGCCTACATAATCTCTCGTAAAATAATATACAATTTCATGCACGGCGTTTTTTTTTAATTATATTTATATTTCAGATTATTTTATCATATTTCATCATATTTTAGCATATAGGGACAAACTTTGTGTAAAATTCTGTGGGTAAACGGCATAAGGGGTTAAGTCAGCATATGACAGTGCATATACCTCTACCCGCTAACCATAAATATATTTTCTGAATAAATCTGTGGTAAAAAGGCAAAAGGGGATAAGTCAAAAAACGCAACTTTTCAGTAGAGCCTTAAAACGTATTTGCATTAATTCAGGAAATGGTTTATGGTTAGCAGGTATAAATTTGGAAAAATTGTTAAAAGTAATATTGTTTTGAATTACAGACACAAAGTAATTATAGCAAAAAATGTGAAAAAAAGCATAAATTATTACTTATCCCAACATACTTAGTTCAAAACTCAATTAAGTGAAAAGCTTAAAGTTTAAGTTGACTTATCCCCTTTTGCTTTATTTTTTATCTTTATTATTTCAATATAATAGGTCAGGCCAAAAGAAGTAAGTATACTTAAGCTTATTTCCACAAACCTGTAATTTAGTGACTTTTTTTAAGTATATGAATTACCTAAAATATTAAAACTACATCAAATTAAAAAATAGAAATTTATTCAAACTGTGAACTATTATAGATTTATTACTAACAATAATATAACAGAAATAACTAAATAGTATTTTTAACAGTTAGATAAAATTGTAGTAACACAAGTGATATCTATATTCGGATAATGAATAAAATATAGTAATAAATTTTAGGTAATTATAATCTTATGTAAAAAAGACTACTATAAATCTTCTCTATCGCTATTAAGGCTCATGAGTCATGAGTCATGACTTTTGTTGGCAAATTTTTGTAATAATCGTGGACATCATTGTCTAACTGAGCCAGGATGGTCAAAATATTTCTTGCTCATAACATAAATTAATATCAGATTCTGTTAAGTTATCTTTATTTTCACATTTACCTGGAAGTATTGAGTTTTTATATTAAGTACAATAGATTTTATTAAAATGTTTTAAGTATTACCTTGCATAAGCTCCCTTCGAAGAATTTGTAACCCACGCGGAAACTTATATCCATTATTGTATTTTATAAGTAATATAAAATTAATAATTTTATCTGCCTTTTCAGATTTTGACAGAACTGTGATAGGTTAAGTTTAGATAAGATTAATGCAAAAAAACACATTTCGGGATAAGTCGACTTATCCCCTTATGCCTTTTACCCACAGAAATGCGAATACGTTTAAGGCTTTACTGAAAAATTGCTTTTTTTGACGAATACCCTTATGCACGGTGTGCCTGAACGAAGTTTAAGTCACATAAAAATGCCGCCAAAAACTGATTGCAGTTTCTTGTTCGGGACCCTTTGGTTGCTTAAAAATGATATTTACCAAAATCCTAGCTGCTCCTCTTTTCGAAATTTTTTGAAAATTCGTGATTTTTTTTAAATTTCTGTTTATCTTAAAAATGATATTTACCAAAATCCTAGCTGCTCCTCTTTTCGAAATTTTTTGAAAATTCATGATTTTTTTTTTAATTTCTGTTTATCTTAAAGTCTACCTTTGACAGAGTACACATTTGTACACCGATTTTTATAATATTGGAGTATATTGTTAAGGAGATTTGGAGAATACCTTTTTATACTGTGCACATCATTTAATATATACAGGGTTAGCCAAAAATCGCTTATTTTAATAAAGCAAAAGCGTAACTTCATGATTTTGGCATAACACGCAAAAAAGATATATACCCACCCATGTTTTTTTAGATATTTTTATGTTTATCAGGCTACAAAATGGGATTCTTATAAAGACTTTATAAGAAAAATTCATTTTGAATAAAATTAAATAAAATAACATTTTTTAGAGATAAATCTTTTTTGTGCATTATGCTTCTTACTATATAAAAAAGTGATTTTTGGCTAACCCTGTATAAATATAATGATCTGCTCAGTATGAAAACAGTATTCTCCAAGTCTCGTTAACAATATACTCAAATATATTAATGAAATATTATAAAAATCGGTGTACAAATGTGTACTCTGTCAAAGGTAGGTAATTTAAACAGAAATTTAAAAAAAAAATAAGAATTTTCAAAAAATTTAGAAAAGAGGAGCAGCTAGGATTTTGGTAAATACCATTTTAAAGTTACCAAAGGATCCCGATTAAGAAACTGTAATCAATAAAAATCGGTGTACAAATGTGTACTCTGGCAAAGGTACCTTTGCGATAAACAAATAATTTAAAAAAAGATTTTTTTTTTAATTTAATAAACTTAGTTAGAATTTTGGTAAAAATAATTTTTGAATCTCCAAAGAGTGCCGATCAAAAAACTTTAACCAGTTTTTCGTTCAAAATTGAAAATTACTAGAAAGCCTAAATTAAACAACATTTTAAATATTCTCTAAGCGTAATTTTATTTAATTTTATTAAAAACTAGGGGTGTGCGAATAATTCGAATTTACGAATAATTCGTATCGAATCGAATATTATTATTCGATTCGAAATTCGAATCGAATAATTCGAATTAGCGAATTATTCGAAAATTTCGAATCAATCGAAAAATCCACGAATTATTCGAAAATTTTCGAATTATTCGAAAATTTTCGAATAATTCGAAAATTTTTCGAATAATTCAAAAATTTACGAATGATCCGTGAATGGATGAATAATTTAAAAATTTTTGAACCCATCGTCAATTTTTTTGATATTTTTCGAATTTTGAGATGTTCAAACCTCTGATTTATCATGCTAAACATTTTAAGTACTTCGTAAACAAATAATGGCATTATCATGAAAAATATTGAAAGTACAAATTACAGATAAATATATTATTCGTAGTTTTATTTAACCGGAGTAATGGTTGACGATATTTAAAGCAGAAGATATTCTATTAGAAATACAAATGTCCAATGTCCAATTATTCGAAAAATAACGAATAATTCGAAAAATAACGAATAATTCGAAAATTTTCGAATAATTCGAATTTTTCGAATAATTTGTAAATTCGAATTATTCGATTCGAATTTCGAATCGAATAGTACTATTCGATTCGATTCGATTCGAACGCTATTCGCACACCCCTATTAAAAACCTATTTTTTTAAAGGTTCATAAGCTTATTAACCTTTATAGATTTATCCCCATTTTTTTAGATATTTTTATCAAAAAATGGGGATAAATCTTTTTTGCGTGTTATGCCAAAACATGAATTTACGCTTTTGCTTTATTAAAAATAAGCGATTTTTGGCTCACCCTGTATATATCAAATGATGTGAACAGTAGTAAACAGTATTCTTTAAGTCTCCTTAATAATATACTCTAATTTTATAAAAATCGGTGTACAAATGTTTACTCTGTCAAAGGTAGACTTTGAAATAAACAAAAATTAAATGCATTTATTCAGAAAATATATTTTTCTACTCCCACCTTTAAAACGCCCTTTATCGTACATGTTTCCATGACACTAAGTGACCTTTTAAATACACATTGACAAGTTGTGGATTTACGGCGCTTTAGTCACGGGCTGAAGTTAGTTTTAAGTTAGTTGACAGTTGTCAAATATCATACAATCGTTAAAATAAAGTGCCTTTCTTGTAAAATAATACTAAATGTGAAAATTATTTTATTATCTCAATACAAAAAAAAATATTAAATAGTTTCTCAACGCCAATATTTGAAAAGTTTATATGAACATTGTACTGACCTTTTAATTTCGCCGGCAGTAAACTATAACTTAAATTCGGGCACGGACTCTACTGTAAAGTCCTCATAAAACATTTCCTTTACTTTCACTTTGAAAAACTGTGAATTTTCAAGATACATTTTGATTTATATATATATATATATATATATATATATATATATATATATATATATATATATATTTATAACCTTTATAATTGTGTTTATAAAATGTAAAAATTGACATTTGACAGTTTCCCCTGTTGTTTCAAAGATGGCGCTCTATAGAAATTTTTGATTTAAATCATTTTAAGATAATAATAAGTATTTGTCGAAGAAAAAGTATACTTAGTATGCACCTCGTTTATAAACTTTTCTATACACTCATTAACTTAAATTAAATTCGTGTATAAAATGGCGTTTATCAAACTTGATACATAATATACTATTATGGTTAGCGGGTAGAGGTATACGCACATTATTGTAGGTACCTATAATAATAATAATCGTATTAAATGCCGTTAGTGTTCTATATTTCTTGATGCCTGTTAATAAACATTTATTTATTGATACTACTTACAAACACAATACAAATTGTAATTAAAAGTAAGAGATAAATACATGACATGACATATACATTGTATATAATTAAAATCTAAATACAAAAACAGTAACAAAACAAAAACAGATGT